>VXBB01019392.1:9257-46604 GCA_013399915.1 Illadopsis cleaveri | reverse complement strand
TGTGTATATATATATATATATATATATATATGTAAAAGCAAGTTTGGATATAGCCAGTTTAATTCTACCTGACTTGCTGTGATCCTTCAGACAATGAAGGGCTGAGAAACTGTTTTGCTGCTTTTCACTGGGGAGCTCAGAACAAAAAGCTGGAGGAGTTTTTTTGTTACTAAGGTGTGTTAAATCACAGCTAGAATTCTTTGCATTTCTCAGCTTCAAACAAAGGAGAGCACAGTTACTGTGAGATGGCAAACCTGTTTGAGTTGGTCATTGCTGTGATGCTTTACTCAGTCCAGCATGAATTTGTATAAGGTCACCTTCCCCCTTTTAACACTCACGCATTCCGGATCATAGGGCTTAGGATGGAGAGAGGATCCCAACAGCCTTTTGCTTACCTGATGAGCTCTCCAGGGAAACTGCCCCGTGAAATGCTCCCCTCTTCTGACAACAAGCCTGAACAACCAAATGCAGCTACATTTGGATGATAAGCACCACTTTCATTTGGATTTTTTAGGGAGGTGTGTTCCAATAACTTTGAGGGATACTGTGTTTTAAATGTGTGGTTTCTTTCCTCTCTCCTTATAAAACTGAACCTGAACACAAGTTTTTGAGTTGTTGGGGTTTGTTTTTGTTTTGTTTTGAGGGGGTTTTTTGTAATAATCTCAGGACCTGAAAGATTGTAGCATTTAGTGTGTCTTAAAAATGATGTACTGTACCAGCCATGGATTTTGTAAATACACCTGTCTCCCTTTTTTGTATTTTAATTTTTTAAAAGTATGTAAGGCTCTTTGCCAGAGGAACTGGTGCCTGCTTTATCTCCATTCTGAACTGAAGCAGGAAAAGGAAGAAGCTGCTGCTTCAAAGGCCTGCATCAGTTCCAAATGCGTATATTGTTCTGGTCAGTTTAATGGCTGTTAGTCTTTTTTTAGTTGGGAAGCCGGTTTAGTTCCCTGCACATTCCCAGTTGTGGCTAGCAGAGCCCTGCCAGGAGGCCTAATTTTAACTCTCTTCTGTGTGACTACTTGACATTTTCCCTCCTTCCAGGTACTCAGGTTTCCTATCCCTGAGCAGTCCAATGCTTTCAGAGGTCAGGACTATTGGCCATCTGCTAGAATAACTGGAAAGCATTTCATTTTACCAGTTCTCTGATCCAAAACACAGTTGTGGGGTTCGTATCCTGCGAACCTTGCAGGTAACGCTGCCTTCACCTGTTCTGGAAGGGACTTGCCCTTTTCTGCTTTCCTGAAAGGAGCGCAAGCTTTTTTTGGCAGACTTTGCTCTGGGATCCACCCTTGCCGGCAGACCCGTTCTGCAGTAGGAGCCTTACTCAATTCGGCGTAGCTGTTCCCTGTCCCTGACTGCGACAGGCTTTTTCATGAGTGTACTTTTCCGTTTTTTTATGTGTCACGTGTCTGTGCTGTATTAAATAAAGAGGAATGTACATATTAGCCCTGTGTCTTTGGTTTCTCAGAAAAAGAAAAATGGGAAAAGGTTTCACTTGAAGGGTTGGCCCTCTTGGGGCTTTTTGTCGGGTTTTTGTTTTGGAGGTGGAGGCCTCCTTTAGTCAGGGCAACCACCCGGGGAAGGGTAACACTGTGTGCAAGGACCAGCGTTTTGAAACCGCCAAAGGTTCGGATGGAAGGGAGCTCTTCCCTGTGGGAACATCGCGTTGTTCCGAAATGCAGCCTCCCAACGCCTTTGAGAGACCACGCCCCCGCCTGGCCCCGGCTCTCAGCGGGGCCTGGCGGCAGCCGCGCCGAGAGGCGCTGCCCAATCACCGGCTTCCGACGTTCTCCATAAAAGGGGGCGGAGACAGGTGACAAGTAAGTACTGAAAACGTCACCTCCCGCGGCAGCCCCAGTGGCCTAATGGATAAGGCATTGGCCTCCTAAGCCAGGGATTGTGGGTTCGAGTCCCATCTGGGGTGGGTCATTCTTTTGCACGCCAGCCACGCCGCCTCTACGGACGCCTGTGAGCCACCGGCTGCCTCATGTCGGCGGCTCCTGGGCTTCTTGGGCGTCCGCTTCTAGTTCCAGCGGGACCCGAAACCCCCTTTAAACCGCAGACCCCAGAAACTCAAGGGGACGCGCCCGCGGCCCAAATCGGTTTCCCGCCGTATTTTGCGCCTCTCGAAGGGCTCCCGGTGCTCCCGCTCCGTTACCACAAGCCGGCGAAGAGGCATAGGGCCCAGCGCAAGGCGTGCAGCGTGCACGCCCCGGCCTCGCCGCTCGACCTCCAGCGCTTGACCAGCGCCAATTGCAATGGCGGGGAAGGGCGGCAGAGAGTAGGAGGAGGCGATCCTTCGCCCGGCGTTCGACTCCTCGCACTGCCGGGGCGCGGGGGCGAAGCCCGGTGGCGGCGCTCGATTGGCCGGCGCGCCCGCGCGCGGGTGAGAAGATGGCGGCGCTGGGAGCCCCGATGCGCACCCTGCGCGCGCTCCTGCGCGAGTTGCGCCACGCCGCTGGCCGCTCCTATCGCGACAGCCCCGCCTATCGCCACGTGCTCGCGGCTTTCCGCGCGCACCGGGTAGGCACCCCTGCCCGGGGAGTCCCCGGCGCTCGGGGCGGCCTCGGGGCCGCCCTGACAGTCGCTCCCCGCAGGTGACCAGCGAGAAGCTGTGCCGGGCCCAGCAGGAGCTGCACTTCCAGGCCGCCACCTACCTGTGCCTGCTCCGCAGCGTCCGGGAGCACGAGGCTCTGCACCGCGAGTACCACGGCAGGGGAGAGCGCTCGCCCAAGGAGGTCGCCGGACTGGTGGGCTTCAGACTGCCTCAGCAGCCGGGAGGGAAGGGCTGAGACGGGACTGCTGTGTTCAGTGTTTATTCCTCAATAAATAAGTATCTAGAGCTGCTGGAATGGGCTGGATTCTCTAGCAGGTGCCTTTTGTCAGTTTTAGGTTATGGTGTGAAAGCCATAACTGGAAACAAGCAACCCCGTCTCTCTGTATCAGGGTTCCCAGACGCCGTCCTGTCCTTGTGAGTGTGTGTTATGATGGGCACCCTTCCGCGGGTTGACAGAGATGTTGTTTGTGAGACATTCATTTTTAAGAATTAAGGACTTTAGTTAAACTAGATATTGCTGAAGTAAGAGAGATGAACGTCCTTCTATTCTATTAACAAAAGCTGGATTTAAGGAACTGATAAATCATGAGGCCTGTTTGTGTATTCTGGCTAATCAATAGACTCCAAGAATACAATTACAATCACAAATCAAACAGTCCTGGAAAAACAGCATTCAGTTGTCATGCAACACTAAAAAGTTAAAAAGTCAAAGCAAGGAAGGCCATCTTACTTCATCATTTTAAGACCCCGCCTCATATAAAGGACCACTGACCCATTTCAAAGAAGAAACTATGCATGCTTAATAGCTTTTTGGCTAATTACCATACGAAACTGGGAATGGGATGTGCCAGAGTTATGAATATGCATTTGTGTTTTGAGTATTCAATACTCCTGCACATGAAAAGACCCTGTGATCATCTGCAAATTGTGGTGTGTATTTGGGAGCTATCCCTCACGCTGCCCAGCGTCGTAATAAACATACACTTTCTAACTTTAAACTGTTAGAGAGTCTTTGTCCGTCATAGTGGGATATTGGTATTAGATCAATATTCATATTCTTTTAATAAATCATTTGTAGTGGAAAAACATGTCAGCCTCCACTGCTGAACTGCTTGTCTAAGGGGTTGCAGGCAGGGGTTCGTAGTTCCTCCGCATGATTTAAAAGCAGTAGGTGAGAGAATTTGTCCAGTGTTTACTGAAGCGTTTTCCAGCCATATTCTGTGCATGCGGAAGTTTCTACTCTCCCAAGAAAAAAGGTCTCTTCTGTGCAGCATCTGTGGATTCTGGCGAGCCCTGCAGTAGCACAAACCTCTTCCATCTTAAAGATTTTTTTGGTTTTTTTTCCATTACGGTGAGTGAGCAGTAGCAATTCAGAGAGATGAATTCTTAATGAGTTACGTGTTTCTCAGTGTCCCTGAGAAGTCGACTGTGCGACTGCCAGCTTCCTGTGCTACCCTCACCCACTGAATCTCAGAAAAGCTGAAGGGAACTGACTGTAGCCAGTCACACCAGGTACACAAATGGGACTGCATTTTCTCGCTCATCTCACAAATCTGAAACCAGCAAGCTTCTTTTTATAAAAGAAGGTCTTGGGTTGTTGCTGTTCACAAAAGAGTGTTGAATTGTATGCAAGATACATGAGAAATCTATAACAAGAATGACTTGAAATGGCTAAAAAAAGTGAGGTTTACCTGGGGAGAAACTTGAAGCAACTCTAAGAAAAGAGTGTGTTGGGGTTTTTTTACTGCCAGAGGAAACAAAGCGTTCTGTCAGAAAAGCGTTGCAAATAGAATTAATTCATGTAAGTCTACTTCTTCCTTCCTTTGTATTTAAAACTTGGGGATGGTTTAATCCCCACAGGATAGTGGATAGGCACAATGGATCCTTAAAACTGAGGATATTTGGGCTCCTTAGGTAAAGCAAGGAGATGTGAACTACAAGTTTTAGGGTTCTGTTGACCAAAATTCCAGTTTGCAAGTCTTACAATGTCTCACTAGTTAAACAGCAGTGGGTTTTTTTTTTTTGAAAAGCGTTGATATAACGGGTGGGAAAGTATCAACTTATCTTCAGCTCAGTAGATCAGAATCATGGGATGTCACCATACACTGAGAATGGCTGTGACACACTGCTTGTTCTGGGTTATTTAATGCAAACTGCTGCATTCTGTAGTATATTGTTTGAGAAGGGAAATTTTAAAAAAAATAAATAAATTTTTTAAAAGTAATCATTTGGCCAGACAGAGATGCTCTTTAAAGAGTAGAAGGAACTAAAGTGTGTATGGTGTTGGTGTAAATAGTCACTAAAATTTCTCAATTTCCCCTAAGCACACCAAGGTACTAAACAGACAATTCTAGCAAGCATTGATGTCTCTTCCATTTACCTCCCCTTCAATCCAAAGTGACGACTAACAGAAGTAAATTTAGATTTTAAAGAAAAAGCAAAGCCAGGACATATTCTAATTAGCTGAAGGGCATTGGGTAGAGAATCTTTTCCTGAACGAGTTACAGAAAAGCATCTTCAATGCAAGTCCTTCTATAATACAGATAATTAGGGTGAGGGGGTTATTGTTAGGGGAAGTTGTGTTGCCTTTTTTCACTCGTATGGAGCTAACCTTGAACACGACAACACTTGTGGACGATTAGAACTCATATTTGTGACGGGTTTTGGGCACTAGATGGCAATACGACGGTTGACAAAGGGAGAGTCACAAAACGCAGGAGTTAGAATGGGTAAAATTCGTGATTTTTTCTTTTTTTTTTTTTTTTTTTTTAATGGATCTTGGTGCCCTGTAAGTTGAATTATCAGCCACACATGGCGGTAGCCTCAGTTTTAAGGGAGGTTCACCAGTAAGCGGGGTATTACAGTAACTTGGCTTATCACGACCGCACCCGGCACTTGAGAGAAGCAGGGGCCGTTGCAGTGGTGCTGCACGTCAGTCCAACAGGCAACTGTCCCCAAACGGGAACTGTCCCCACGCTGCGCCCCCAGCGCCGCCCGGCACGACAGCCCCGCCCGGCGCCGCCGCTGACCTGGAGATCGTGACGTCACACCGGCCACGCGGGCCTTATTGGCCAATCAGCACGCCCCAAGGGCCCAGCCCAGCAGCCCAATCAGGAGCCTCACCGCGCGGTGCGTCACTGGCCGAGCGGCGCAGGCCAGTGGGCCAATGGGCCAATGGGCGAGCGCTGAGGCCCATCCGCGCTGACGTCACGGAGCGGACGAAGGAGCGCAGGGCGTGTGCTCACGGGCTTCCGTTCCCGCCGGCGCGCGAGCGTGGCGGGCGCGGGAGGGAGCGGGAGTAAGGGAGCGTGCGGGGTCGCGAGGCGGCCGCACCGGGTCCGTCGCGAGACGAGTTTCCCGCTCCGCGTCCTACCGGGAAAGCCAGGCACGGGCAGCGCCCGCTCCCTCTCCACCCCCGCGGCGGCGGGGGAGCGGCCCCGCCCGTGACGCGAGGGGCAGGGCCGAGCGCCCGTCACGCCTCAGGCCTTGTAGGCCGCTGTCGGCGTGACACGGCCGGGCCGCGCCGGCCCTCTCGCGCTCAAGATGTCGGCGCAGGCCCAGATGCGCGCCATGCTGGATCAGCTCATGGGCACGTCCCGGGACGGTAAGTGCGCCCCGGCCGTGGAGGGGCGGGGAGGAGGGGCTGGAGCTGCCGCAGTCCCGGAGGTCATGGCGGTACCGGGCGGGCCGGGCGGTGTTCGCCGTCATTAGCAGGCCCGAGTCCCTTTCCTGCACCCCCCGCGGGGCGGGGCTGCCGGGACCGTCAGCGGCGGCGTGGGGGGAGCCAGGCATCGCCTCCCCCCGCGGAGCTGCCGGCGCCGGCTACTGTCCGGGTGGCCGCGCTCGCGGTCCTGCGGCCACTGGGGGTCCGCTCCTGGCGGTGTCCGCGGCGCGCATCCTTCCCGCGCTGTCACCGTAGAGGGCCTCACAAGCCTGCGAGATTCTGATCATCGAGGGGAGGACACAGCGAACCAAAAAATCCCCCCAAGGCAACAGCCCCTTCAGTAGAGGAGGATGGGGTTTTGTGTCGTTATACGTTTGTCTGAATTCTGGCTCAAATCATCGTGTCAGTCGGCAGGCGGGTACGGCTATTGCTTTCTAAAAGGCAATGTGGGGTTGACCCAAGTGGACAAACTCTTCTGAAAAAACAAGCCCTAAACAGCCAAGTAAAAGCTTAACGTCTGGAGGCAGTCATACCCAGAGGGAGATACGAGGTGTACGGTCAGGTTTCAGATCGATCTGCGAATCGCACAGTGAAGAGTGTTGCTGTGTAAAGCGTTTGTCGGGATGCATGGCGATCAGCTTAAAAGTCTGAACCGGCACTCGCCTATAAATCCAGATAGTTAGGAGGGCTGCTGGAAAAGAGCAGTTCCAGTTACGCTATGCAGTTCTTAACTTACAAGAGAATACTGCACCCGAGGGTAGGCAGCAATTAGAGGCAATTTAAATGCTCTGCATGTGATACTCATGCTCAGTCTGTACTCACTCTTGCAGACGTGTTAGTTTGTTGAAGCTTCGTGTTGAATTAACGGTTACCTGTTTCCCCATGCACCGAGTACGGTGTGGGAAATGGAATGTACCTTGTATGTCCTGATCATCTTTTGGTACTGGGCTAATGTGATATGACGGCTTTTAATATAATCCAGAATTTCGAATAAATATAACTGATTTACACATACTCCTTGTATCGTGAATGCTTTCTGCTGAGTTCTAAATTATTGTTCTGCAAAGATTGTCTTCCAGAGTAAGGGTGTTTAGTCAGTTGTCATTATATAGGATCTGATTTGGGGTGGTTTTGTCTTGTTCCAGAAGATTTTCCAGTATTTCCTGTTGTGGCTGTGTATGTCTGTCTAAGTCTGGGTAAAGTAACATTGTGCTTATGAAACTCAAGTCTTCCCAGTGTTGGCACCTAGATCACTGTCTCAGTGCTGCCCTAAGACTACACAGAAGGTTTAAGGGGGGTGGAGGAGCTGTTTCGGTTTCTGAAGGTATTTTCTGTTGGATGGTGGGAGAAGAGTGTGATTTACTTGAGAGAGCTGCCCAGAAATGTTAAGTGACTAATGTCTAAACCAGGAAAAGCCATTTCAGGCTATATTTTCTCTGGCTTTGTAAGAAGGCAGTTATTGTATTGATAATTGTATTCCCCCTGCTCCCGCTCACCCTGTAGTTCCTAAACCGCATGTTCTGAACTGTTCAGAAACTAACTGTCCAAAAAGGAAACATTTAAACAAAAAGGGCAGGATGGGGAAGGATAAGGAGAAAAGACCATTTGTGAAACTGGCTTCCATGATTGGATTGGGAATCTCTGTGTAACACCATTCCAGTAAAAAAAAAAAAAAAAAGTTCAGTGGCACTGGAGCATTATTTAAACTGAATTGTACACACGAATTGAAAATGAACCTTTTTTTGGAGGACTGATACTTAAGAAATCTAAGGCCAGTCTCAAGGTCATTGAAGTATTGAAGGCTAACCTTGAGAATAGCGGGGTTTGGGGTAATTAGGGTTTTTTATATTCCTATTACAAATAGACAAATAGTCTATTTCTGTTAATGTGCAAATTGCAGCTTTTCATTAGAATGCGCCAATTTTTTAATTTCTTGGTAGATCAGAACTTTCATGTCACTACTTGTCCCCATTGCCTTTGATTTTTCTCTGCCCAGCAACACAGTAGAGTTTAAAATAGAGTTTCTGAAAAAATAATCTTTCTTGGGCAATGCTTTTGTTTTATATTGTTTGATATTACCAAAGTGCTTTTTAGTTTTAAACTTCACAAAGTCTGGTAGGTTTTTTTTAAGAAGCCTAGACTATAAAGGCTTAAAAATCTTACATATTTTAGAAAAGTTAGGTCAAACATTTGATCTCTTCAGTGGGAATAGAAAAAACTCAGAGGTAAATTTAAAACCAGTGGCCATGCCTGAATTTATGTAGGGTTTTTTTTGGTTTCAGGTTTTTTTCCCTTTTAGGTTATAGTATCATGTGTAGAAAATACGAACATGCTCTGAAAATAGTTTTGAAAATTCCACAGTGAGATGCTCAAACACGGTTTTAGGAGATGAACTGTAGGCTGTAATTTGTGGGACAATGTGCAGATTCATAATTGGTGTTCCTAGGGCCAGAATGGAAAAGCCTGGAAGAAGTAGTGATTAAGTGTTTTTATGCATTATGCATTAACACCTCGGAAGCACAGTTCCGTATTGGTCGCAGTGATTGAAAAAATACTCACTAAACTGTAAGAATATTAATGAAAAATAATCTGTGTTAGAGGAGTCTTCTCATGTCAAACAGGGCTGCCCAGCATGTGGCCATCCAGAGGCAGGCATGCTGCTCCAGGCCTGCCCGTGGCTATACCCTTTCCCAGAGGGTCCTGTGCTTGTTGGCAGGGACAACTGAGAGCTTCCTGACTTCTTTGGCAGCCAGCTTCCTTCCTCGGCTGAGTTTGGGCAGCAGCATAGATGCACTTGCTGTCACACGGCGTTGCTGTCTGGCTGGTACCCGCCAGGATGTGGGGCTCAGCAGCCTCTTGGCAGCTGCGCAGCCCAGTGCCCCCTGCTCCGTGCCTGCCTTTGCTCATGTGATGAACACCTGACAAAGGGTGAAACTGAGGGGATTTGGCAGGTGCTTCTCAGGGCTTTCCAGTGAGTTGCAGTTCTAAGAATACATCTGAGTTATCTGAAAAGCAGTTGTGTGGGTGATATCAATACAGATAAATGTCTGAATGGCAGGAGTGGTTCTTTTACACACCTGGGAAAAACATTTATTAATTATTATTTAAAAGCAAGTAGATTTTTTTAAAACACATTGCATATTACCTACATTAACCTTCTCTTGCATATTTCTCTGACAAGGGGAAAGCTGAATTGGATGTGGACTGTGCAAAATTAAAAAAAATTAAAAGTGCCTTTGATTTTGATTCTAGTAAAAAGCTGGTTGTTTTTAATATAGTCATGACTGCAAGCTGAAAAAAATCTCTGAAATGGCACTTCAAGTATTGATAATCTGCCATACCTAGAGTGACTGTAAATATAAATTACTGAATATATAATATGGGGTTTCCAAATATTGAGAAATAAGCAGTGCTGAAAGCCAGCTGCTAACCTTATGTACTTATATATGAATTGTTTTTTTGTTTTTTTGTTTTTTACTGCTAACACTTAAACTAAAGGAGTTTTTATTCCATATGCCAATAGTTAAAAGGTTAGTTTAAGTTGAATTTTTTGTTGTTGACCAGAGCTGCAGGAACTCGTCATTTAGGAGTACATGGCACATAGAAAAGTATGACTTTTATTTTTTTAAATACTGTTTTTCGACTGTAAAATTGAGTAAACTTTTTTTAATAGTATGCTTAGATAAACTCTGCTCTTGCCATCCCTGTTCTCCAGAAAACAGGAGTGAACCTTACAGATAGGATCATAACTATAAATTGAGTCATTTACAAATTGAGTGAAATGTTAACAATTGATATTAGTATCCCCAGGATTGGTTTGTTTGGTTTTTTTTCCCAGAATATAGTTTAAATGGGCAAAGATTGACAAGTTTTCTGTAAAAGGCCTGGTGGGAAAGATCCCATTTTATCTGGAATCACCTTACCTTGCCCAAGTGTTCCATTTTCCACCAGGTCAGTTACATACTCTGCCTTGCTGCAGGAGTGAGTGCTGGAGACAGCCTGAGGAATTGGCTGGAAGCAGAAGGTGAAGCAGGATTGTTACTTGTGACAGTAGTGCAGACACAGCAGATCCCAGCGGCCCTGGTGCCACACATCTTGAAACTGCTAAGAGTTGACTGTTGCAAAGAAACGTGGTGCTGGTTTGTGTTTTTCAAATAAGTGCTGCCACTTGAAAATTAGACTACAGTGTGGAAATTTGAAAATCTGGTAAAGTTAATTGGATTCTCTTAAGAGACAAGTGAATTCGTGCATGCTTCTGAGACTCACATGTGGTCATGGAAAGGTTCTCCCAAGCATCCTAACAAATACTATGCTACACGACTAGCAGAAAAATCTCTGTAGCCGTTACACAGAAGCTGTATGTATGAAGTGCCAGTCAGCACCTCTTTTTGCTTCACCTGCTAGCGTTTTGAGCTGAGCTGCACTGTTTGAAGTCTTTAAGTCAGTTCTTCAGCTGTTACTAGCAAGTACACTTTTCTTGTTGTAGATCATCTGCCTTTGAAGCTTATAATACCCTTTTTGCATCTGTTCACATCGTAACTGGTTTTTCTAGGTTATGCTTCAGTTATCCTTAATAGTGGTTAGTAATGTGTGTTTTCTGTCCTCATTGTTTGGAAGGAATTGAAGTGACACTCCTATGCTTATTTTAGTCATCCTGTGTTTGGTGGCACACTTCATATGGTAACAGAGGTGTAATCTAGAACTTGTAACCCATTTTTTAGTTTCTTTGTTTTAGTATGGGATAATTGAAGAATTTCTGTGTACTTAACAATAGATTAAGGGGTTGACACTGGTATTTGCAGGGTTAGGCAGATTTTGGTTTCCCCTTTGCTTCACTCTTGGAGATAGAAGGTAGTATGTGTGTTTAAACTTTGATAGATCCTTGTTGAGGATTTTGTAGCCGTTTGGGTAGCTCCAGGCTGAGAGCCAGGATAGTGAGTCAGGAGCCTCTTCCAAGAACTCTGCTTTCAGATACAGAGCAGCAGCAAAGGCAGAGAGAAATACCTCATATACTGAATTTCGTCCCACAGTGTTGAACTGAAATCAGCTCAGAAATCTGAAAATAGTCACAACACATGATCTTCATGAAAAGGTGCTTTATTTGTTAATCAGGAGTGATCAGGTTTTAAGAGCAATGACTGTGTAGTGAATTGTCTGTATTTTCTGGCTTTGTTATAAAGTTCTGATAGTTTAAACCTTAAACATGATGGGAACAATGAAGAACTTGAGGAATTATTCTCTAGTTGGGATGCTGTCTGAAATGGCATTTATGAAGAAGCCAGTGGGCATATTCATAGCTCCAGGGAAGCCATTCTGATATTTGTTCCACTTGTAATGCATTAGCTAAAGGATGGTTTCACTATATTCTTCATTCATAACTGTTGCTTCAGCCATGGTGTAAAACAGAAGCAGTCCTGGTTAGAAATATTTACTATTTTAAAAGTGTTAGGATCAGGACATGTCCAGTGTTAGTGACAAGAGTATCAGAATTAGTTGCCCATTCACTGTGCAGCAGGAACAGGATCTTCTGTGCCTGCATAAGCCTCAGTTAAATAATGGTGTTGGATACTGGTTAGACAGGGCTTGCTTTGTGGATGGAATTTGATACACAGCTTTTAAATGCTTACTCCACCCAGTTAGTACTTCGTCTTGAATAAAGCTTTTAGAGTCCCTTGCCAACGTGTTGAGACTCATGCATCAAAAATTTGAGTAGAAAGTTATCCATTTTTTGTTGATGTATCTTAATTCAGGAAGTTAACAGCATGAAAATGAAAATTCACGTTGTTTCCTTTGCATGGATTGCACCACTGGTTGATAGTTAGCGGTTACAGTTGGATTATAAAGGGTAATTCTCATCAGTGCTTTGGATTGTTGACAGTAGTGTATTAGAGTACATGAGAATAATAAGATGCTGGATCAAAGAAGTCATTGTTACAAGCATGTTACTATGCTTTGTACGCATTGTTGATGCGTGTTTGTTTTGTTGGTTTGTGATTAAAGTATAGTGAATAGGAATGACATTGTGGTGGATTGTTAATAGATTAGACTTGGGAGTTCAAAGTGAACTGTGTAGCACAAGTCCACATTGTAAGCTTAACCTCTGGATGTTCCTTAATCAGCAATTTGCACTGGTCTTGAATATTGATGTTAATTTTGTAGTCAGTATGTTCTATACAAAATAGAAAACTGCCTTTAGAAAGTTTACATTACTGCCAATAATCTCTTGAATATCTGTGTATCTTTGAATATTGTATCTTGAATATTTGTGTAACTGTGTGCAGTTTGTAAAGATATGAAATATGCAAGTATAGAAGTTTCCTTGGTGTTTTGCTTTTTTTCTTTTCAGTTCTGTTTCAAAGTTCTCCATTTACCTGGAAAGTAATCTCTTGGAGAAATGTGGTTTGGGACAGGTACTTTAAGTAAAACTAAAGCTAATGCTTCTTGGGGAAATTTTAATTTATTTTTTCTCCATATAAGTTTTATCAACTATATGATTTAGTGGAAAAAAGCTAATTGGAAACACATGGATGGCTTACAGTAATAGATGTTGACTCCTACGATGCCCTGGTAAATTACTTTCATTTCTTTACTGAGCATGAGTCTTGAAGTTCAAGTAGTTGAATATTCTGCTATTCTTCAGAGGCAGGGTTAAATAAACTGCTATTCTGAGCTAATTTAATTATTTACCTATTGAAATAGAATTAGTAATAAGGTCTAAAATATCCATGATAGTGTCCTCTTTATAAATGTTCAAGAATACTTCTAAAACTTAGGTGACTGCAGCTACTTGTTGCCTGGGTATATTATTTTCTTATTACAGAATATATAAAGCTGCCTTTTTTTTTTTTTTCTTTTTTTTTAAAAAAATACTCATTTTTTAGATTTAGCGTTCACTTGTTTATTTGACCATACAATGAAGGTATCAACTTCACTACAGTTTGACAAGCAGGAGTAGCATTTTGGTTACCTGCTGTACTGCAGCAGTTCTTGGCTTAAGAACACATCTGTTTGTTTTGGTTTAGATCTTAGAAGGCATCTGCATAAATCTCATTTGCTGCAGGCAGAATGTCAGGTGCATAGTGGATCCATAGATTTTATTCTTCCCTCCCCCCAGCAACCCATGTAGATCCCAGGCCATCACCCACTCAGGATGATTCATCTGTAGGTCAGCAGCAGAATAAATCTTCTCTCTTTGCCAGGAAGTATGCACTACGAATAATGGAGCTCACAAAATTCATGAAGAAATAAAAGCATTTTCTTCTCAGGCTATCAGACTTGCAAATGAGCTGCCAGAGGGACACAAAAGTCACTCACTGTTAGAATGTGGTATATGACACCTTTTCTTTTTGATAAACTTTTCCTTCTGAAAGAGCATATATTGAAAAAAAGCAAATGTATAAAATTGCTTTTTGTAGAAAAGAAAATGTAAATACCCTAATCATATTTGTAAGGGAACCTTTTCGAAAAGTTTTTTAAATGCTTGATTAGAGACACAGTGCAGAAAGAATAAAGGTTTAAAATGCAAATGCATAAAGTATTCTTGAGGCTGTTGTTGATCAGTTTCTGCCACCTTTTTTTCCCTGCCCCCAATGCTGTCCTTGGGTTGGTAACTGTGATTATCATGCTAGCCACTATGATGAAAAAAGACTGTATTTCAGCTGTAGTATCAGTACTTAGTTGTGGTAGAGGTGTAAAAAAAGCTGCTTGGAGGTAATATCTGTGAAAATACTATATGCCAACTTTACCTAAGGAACCCGAGTCTTTCAGCAATTTCTGGTGTTGGTAACTCCTTGACTCCTGATAGGTTAGTGCTATTAGGCCGTCAGCTGTGGGGAATTTTCTACATACTTTGTTGATGCGTCTTTATATAGAAGAATCTTTACAGTCAACATGTATTTCTAGATGCTGTGTTAAAATTGCTGGCAGAGTCTATTATTCTATACAAACTGAACAATCTGGCCCCTTGTTTTATTCATAAAGGTTCAATGTATCTTTGCCTGCCTACATCAATCTGCAAGGGAGTGTCAGAAAGGCCCCGCATTCGCCGAGCCGTGAGTTATCAATAACTTTTCAGATGTGTTAATGAATGTGGAACAAACGCAGTTATGTGTTTAAGAAAAAATAAAGATCCACCTCCTAAAAAGAAAAAAAAAAAGAGCAAAACTCTTTACTGCAGTAGCAGGCATGATTGTAAAGGGATTACTCTAAATTTTTAGTAGTGTAAGCATAACCAAGCAGTAAGGTTGCCCTCTAGAAAACCTATTGTTGAACTGCTTTGAAGCTCTTTGGTGTGTAGATTACAGGTTTTACCTGTTGTATCCCACAGGCAAATTAAGCATGTGTTTTTTATGAAAGCTTTTGTTTACTTAATAATCTGAAACATGGCCCATCTGAAAATGTTATATATTAGCATCCTATACATAGAACTGATATTTAAGAATCTGATTATGTAATAGTAAGAAAGGTTTGACTAAAAAAATACAAGTTTTTTATTCTCTGTTGTAGTTAACCTCAGTAATGAATGTGGCTTCTTGAATTGTTCAAGAGATTCAAATCATGAAGCCATAAAAAAAACTTTAATAACTGCCAAATGTATCTGCATGCTTTAAAATATTTCATGAAATGTAAGAGGCTGCTATCTGAGCTGTATGTTACTTTTTCTTCCAGCAGTCCTTCTTGCTTCAGTAATTCACCAGTAGGTTTTCCATGATAAGAGATCATATCAAATTATATTTTAAAAAATCAAAAAGGCTATATCCTTAGAGAGATCAAGGTGGTTTTTCATGCCTGTGTCTTAACAAGAAGAGAGCTATTGCAGTGATCTCTCTTGTGAATTTCAAACAGTGACAATTATGTTATGATTCGAAGGGGAGCATGTACAGCCCTCATCCCCAGAATACCAGCTGGTTACCTTGTTCTGAAGACTTCAGGTCTTGCTCCAAGAAGGGGTTATTTAATCTTGCAGTTAGACCTCAGTGTCTGGGCAGGTTGATGCTTCTGCTGGTGCAGGAGCTGCAACCTGCCACAATGAAGATATAATTACAATGTTCCAGCCCAACAAACAGCATGTAGAAGCCAAAAGAAAAAAGGTTTATCATATGGAGATATACAAACACCTCTAAAATATTTTTCATATAGGCTATGCCCATATGTTGGAGTGATCTTTTTTTTCAGGTTTGTAAGCATTTAAAATCATTCTTCTGTCAACTCTTTATGCTACTCCCATCAAATGTTAAAAGGTGCATTGCATCTAAGAGCAAAATCATAAAATGAGTATCAGGTGGGATTTGGTGAAGACTCAGTGTGTTTTGCATTTATGAGGCTGCTTTGATATGCTAATTCTTGCACAGAAATACATCACTATTTCTTGCAAAGTCTGAACAGAGCATTATATAGCTCACTTAACAAATGCTATTGTATCAAAGTGTTTTTAAGCTAATACTGACTTTCTGGTTTCAAGCACTTTTTCTGCTGCATTTTTGAAGGGGAAGTGTGAGAGGATTTTTAAATAGCATTATAGAGCATTAAAACACATTTGTGATTTTGGTGTTATTTGAAAAAGAAGCATAGAGTGTTTTGAATTCTAGTTTCCATAGACCTTGTCCTAGTGCCCTAGTGACAGGGCACTGTTAACGCTTTGCATGTAACCTGCAGAACATGTTGGACTGCCACAGATTTGTGACCTGGAATGTGCTGATTTCTATATTACAGGTGACACGACCCGTCAGCGAATCAAATTCAGTGATGACCGAGTATGCAAGAGCCACCTTCTCAACTGCTGCCCTCATGATGTGCTCTCTGGAACTGTATGTAGCTAAATCTTGTGTTTTATTTAGATAAGTGGAGAAATTGAATTATATTTATTCTTCATAGTAATTCCTTAAATTTCATGGTTTTCAGTGACTCTCTAGAACTCTCTGGTAGTTCAGAGGAAGTTGCATAAGCAACTATTTTATGGGTTCTAATGTTAAATTTTAGAATTCTTCTGTTCTGTATGCTAATTATTACCTAAATTTCATCATTTACTGTAACGTGAAAAGCCACGTAATGTTGCATATGTGAATTGTGCTATAGCAAAGTGACCTTACAGTGGTACAGTTGCAAGTAATAGAAAGAAATAAAATATATTGTATGCATAATGAAGCTGCTTTCTTAAAAATGTATGTTGTAGTGGGAAAGTATTTCACAAATCTATTTATGTAGAGAAGTACAGAGATTTTTCTCTCTTCAGAAATATTTTAATGAAAATAATTGAAACTTCAATTAATTAAATTTCTGAAAGTTGAGATATGTTTAATATGATAGTGACACTTACTATACAATATCTAGTTAGTGTGCCATTGTCATAAATTTTAAAGCATTTTTTAAATCTTCATTTATGGCATATTAGTAACTTGTTTGACTTGGACTTTTGCACAGTCTGTAGTAGAAGTTCCACTACCTGAGCATAGGAAACAAGAGGCTTTGACACATACTAGTAGCTTTGTCACTGTGCTTGTGTTTTACCTTGTGATTCATGTTTAAGGTAGCTTATTTTTTGTGAAAGGCAGGTGAGTAATGTTTCATTGATTATTTAGTCTTAATGTTTGATGATTAGAATAATTAATAGTAGAGAGATATAGTATGATGATACACAGTCCTATGTGCCTACTGTTTTTAATGCTGCTAGGGTAGCTTTTTTCACTGATGTTGGCACATTTTGTTACCCTTTGGCACTGGGAAAAATAAGTACTGGAAAATCAGTCTGAAGGATTATTTGAAGTAGTATTATGTATCAATGTATATATAGGTTTATTTTGAACTGTTTTGTGCGTTACTGTCCAAACAAAATGGGGGGAAAGGGAGAACAATATGTTTCTTTTCACCCGTCTGTTATGTTGGATGGTGCTTTGGTTGTATGGTGGGCAAAATAACTCCTGCTTGGGGTTCATTTGGAACATACTGGTATGCTATCAAACATACAAATGCATTGGTCATAATCCACAAGAAGAAACTTGTCAAAGATTCATTTGACAGCTTTTCATTGTGGTCCAATTTCTGTGAACAAAGACTTCTGTAACAGCTGTAAGTAAAGAAATGTTTATCTTCAGAACTATAAAAGTCCTAAGTGTCATGCAATAGCTCCTCTTATGCTGCAGGTCAGTCATGTAGGCTGGAGCATCAGACACAGTTTAAGTCCTCACTGGAAGTTTTCTTCAGCCTCATACCAGACTCTGCTGCTGCTCTTGAAATACTAAATGAAACTGCTTCTTTAGAGAATATCAGTCTTTTCTTTCCTCATGCAATTAGTATACGAGAAAATGTGTTCGACAGCGTATATCAGGGTGCAGTAAAGCAGTGACTAGTTTAATCTTGTAGTGGGAGTAGTAGAAAGGGGAGTCAAAAGATGACAGGGTTTATCTGGGCTATGTGATGTTCTGCTGTTTACCTGGTCACAGATCTGCAGGAATGGACCTTCTCTCTTCATAGCAGTTTTTAAAAGGGCAGGAAGCGTGGAGTCTTACTGAACAGTTTGTCACTGATTTAGAAAATGACTGTGAAGTTTTCTCCAGAGTTTTGATAGGAAGATCTTCGCATTCAAGACCTATAATAACAAATGCTGAGTCCCTGAATTCAATTCAAGTCTCTGCTCCTGAAAGAGTAGGTTCTCTGGGGACATTTTATGAGGTTAAGTCTCTTCATTGACTAGATGATAAGTAAAATGCTGGATGTGAAATTGCCTTTTTTGTGTGTGTAGATCACAAGGTGATTTACAATTCCTAGGTACTGTTTATTACTATTCCTGTCTGCAAAATGCAGACTTGTGTACATCTCTAGTCCACCCACTTTTTCAAACACACTCAAGGACATTCACAGATAACAAAAGACAAACAAAGTGACTCATGTAAGTAGGCCCTGTTATTTTAGTGTGTTCTTTTCCCTTAATGGCCAAATTCCCAAAATTCTCCAAACGCTTTGATTTCCCTTGACAATAAAAACCCTCAGGTTGCAGTATGTATTGGTAAAGGTAGTGTGTGTATACTTTTTGTTTGGGGATTTTATTTATGGATATGTTTTTGTGCTACTAAGTTTCTGGGTTTGTAGACTTGGAAATTTCAAGTCAAGCAGCCGGAAGTGTCTCTGTCTGGTGGAGGTGATTTTGTGTTAATGATCACTTGGGCACCAGTTCGCATACGTAAGTCAGTGGTTTAAGAGTTTGCTCATTCATTTTGAGCTGAAAATTTTATAACGAGACATTAGTAAGACTTTGTAAACCCTGGCTGATGAGACACTGAATAATTTTTCTACCTATACCTAGCGATTTTTGGGGGGGTTGAGGGGGTTTTTTTGTTTTTTAGAGGGTTTTTTTTGCCTTACAGGGTTAACACTGTTACTTTTACCCTTAATGATTCCCGATGATAAGACTTGTGGGATTTTTAGTTGTTTTGGTTTGGGGTGGGTTTTTTTCTTTACAAAAATGTTTGTTTATCCATATTATGAGATTGGGGACTGAAGCTGCACATGTAGGAGTCAGATGACACCCCTATAATGGTACAAATCTGTTAAGCCATGTTCTCTGGATGTAAGTAAGGTCTGTGCTGCCTTCTGCAGGTTTTGTAAGATGTGTGTGTTTTCTCTGTCTTTGTATGTTTCTGAATAAATAGCAGAGCACTAAGGAAGATGACAAGGTGGGAAGATTTAAAACTAATACCTTTAATAAGGCTATTATTAAGTAGAAGTAGCAATGTCCTGAATAGTTGTAACCCACTAGCTGTCTGAAAATCCCAACAGTTCTGCATTAATCTGGCTTTCTTATCAACTTAATTGTGCTTCCCTGATGAAAAAAGTTTCACAAATACTATGCATGGTCTTGCAAATGATGGTTCAGAAACTCCTGTCTGCTCAGTGTATCAACTTTGTATTTATGTGTATTTGTTGAGAAAAATTACTTTCACATTTTATTTATTACAAACCTGAAAATAGGCTCTTTTGGCTCACCCTGCAATTAAGCATATCTTTATATGCTCCTAAATTTACTGCATGCAGCTCTTAAGGACTCTTACTGACTAAAACCACATTAATCAAGACCTGGGTTTAGCAATATATTTGAATACACTTTTAACTTTAATCTTATTAGGAGTGGAGTTCAGCTCCAGATTAAGACATCTGAATTTAGATTTCTGCTGAGGAGCTGGGTGTCGAAGCTTGTGCTGAAGTCAGAAGGTATCTAGGCAGTAGAGCCTGGAGAAAGATGTTCACCTGCCCATGGGTATCCCTCTCATGGTGGGCTAAATCCATTTAGGCTCACTGAATGTATTGTCTGTATCTCCTTTTACTGTGTAAGAGAAGTTTAGATAGTTCACACATGTGTAAGGTAGGTGTTAGTAAAGAGTTTTAATCTGTAGTTGATTATTTGCCAGTAGTCCCACTGGCTCTGGAACTATTTGTGTGCTTAAAACTTGTGGTTTGGGGTGTGACTACAATTTTATGTTGTACTTCTAGAAAAAGCATTAGAAGCTGTTAGAAGGCATTGTGTCTGAGGGTATCAGCTTTTCAGTTCAGGACTGATTTGATCATGTGAACTGCTTCAGCTTAGCAAATCAAATTAAATTAGGCTTGCATAAGTGTAGTGGTTTGAAAGCAAACCAAGTAAGAGGCTCCAAGTCAGAAATACAATTTAATAAGAAGAAAGAAAAAAAAAGGTAAATAAAATAAGATAAATGCAATAATACAAAATCAAAACCCCCACCCACTGACAGAGTCAGAAATACAACTTGAGCAGGGTTATGGAAGCGCTCCAGTTGAGGTGGTCTTCCTGAAGCAGTGATCCCGAAGAAAAGGTCTGGTAGCTCTGGTCCTCTGGGAATCCAGTGGTAAGGACTGTCTCAAATCCCTGATTATACCCAGGTGAGAATGCTTGGCTCCTCCCCTTGGGTGGAGCATCTCACAATGGGATGATGAGTCATACAGGGAGGGTCCTTGATGGCCCATTAGTGAGAGATAGCTTATCTATGAGTCATGGGCAAGGTATAGATGGGCCATTAACAGAAGATACTTTAACAGAAAAGGGAGGGGGGCAGGGCCTAGGGGAAAAACTACTTCAACAATTGGATTCAACAGTTCATGAAGATGGTGATAGAATACTTTGTGTACATCCCATACTACAAACCAGGACAATAAGCTACCTCAGTTTGAAGCCTTCAGCCTAGTGGTGATGAATTGTAAAGTGCACTGTTGTCCTCTCAAGTGGTCGTGTCATTCTCCTGAAATGTATTCTTAATTTCTTTGGCCAGCAGCAGGAAGGGGAACTGATTGTATTGCATTTCATTTTAATGGGTTTAATTTATTGAGGTGAAGGAGGGGGGTTGTTACTTTTGGCATGGTTATCAACCTCAGTGTAGATATATTTTATAGTCAGGCTATCAAAACAAATACTGTGTAAACACTGAAATATCTCGTTTAATAATAAGAAAGACTGCTGCTAGTTTAGGTAATGAAGATTTATTCTAAGAAGTTGAAGTCTTTAGAAGTGAGAGTATGGTTACATGGAGAAATGTCTCTTAAAAAGTATTTTACTTCAGAAGATACTTGGAATTCAGTGGTTACTAAGGACTTCAACTTAATAATTACTGCATCTTTTTTGCTCAGCTTTTCTTTCCTGCTAGTGAAGTCCTACAAAAGTTAACTGTTAGTGGAGTCAGAGAATTTAAACCCCCTTCTAAATATGTGTTGCCTACAAGAAAGGATCGGCTTTATCAAAAATCTAGAAATCTGGTCAAAATAAAATTGGTAGTGCAGCTGAAGAATGAGTTCCATAATAAGAAAGATTTCAGTAAGGAGTCTGTTTTCAGCTTCTTTTTATTTGTAGTAAGCATTCTCATATAGACCCTAGTAGTGCCTTGACAGCTTGGTAAAGGAAGAGATCTGGTTCCTCCAATATCAGATTTTCAGCAATGTCAGATCTTTCTAAGCAAACAAACAAACAAAAAATACTTCTCTTGCTGAATGTGACCTGCTTTGGTATCTTTATATTTAAAAAGAAATATCTACATCAACACTGCCTGGAGTATCTTCTTTCAAAAATCTGATAAAAAGATACCTGCTGTTTTTAAAAAATATTTGATAGTTTGTGCTACTGTGTCGCATGTGGCTCAACATCAGCCCTTTGTGTTTTAAGTACATTTAGCTTTTCTGTGCTCTTTCTGCAGTCTGTATAGAGTATATTCAGTAATCAAATTTCTGATGTCAAAGGAACTTGAAGCAGTTGTAAAAATGCCAAAATGAGAATTTTGCTGTAGGTTGGTAGCTCAAGAGCTGAAAAAGGAAAGGGGGGGAAACCTCACCTTAATTTCATGTTCATTTCAACAGCATCACATCAGAGTTTCCTATTTAATTTCCTATTCAGCTATTTGTCAGCTACTCAGAGCACACATTTATTTGCACATAAACTCTACAAATTCTCTATTGCCAGATCCTAGGCCAGCTCTTCCTTGTCAGCTCATACCATTCATGTGATAGTATTTTACCTGATTTGATTGAAGCAGCACTATGCAAACAGAATGTATGTAATCCATATTTTGTTATTATACCAAAGGCATTCTATCTATTTTGTGATGGGATGACAAAAATGATTATTAAATCCTTTCAGTACGAAGTTTTTTGGGATGAAAGACCAGTTTTTTAAACCTCCGCTCTGGGAAATCAAACTGCTTTAATTGCTCATCTAACACTAAGAAATAAAAGAAGTGTTGCAGGAAATGGTCAGCAAGTACTAGAAGGCAGTAGTTTCTTAAGCAGAATTCAGCAATAGCAAAAGGACTCCTGATATCTTGCTTTGTATGTGGTTACCTAGACTAATCTTCAGCAATAATTTTCATTTGCAATAAAGAGTCACCAAATAGATAGGCTTTTCTTCAGTTTTAATCTCAGTAAAAGTGCAGAAAACTGCAAAAGGACCCAAAGCATGACTTAGCTTACTCAATGAAATTCAGTTATGTCTAGCCTGGGAGCTTGGATATTTTCACCCTTCTTTATCTGTGTTGTTCATCTGAACTGCTCTGTAAATCACTTTTAAGTAGTGTAAGTCTGTCTGAAAGTCAGTGTATTGACAGTGGAAAACAGTGTAAGTTTGCTCTTTTAAAGCCTTCCATTAACTCAGTGTCTGAGCATGAGTCTTCCTCTTAGTCATCTTCTGTTTCAAATGTGATTGATTTTTAAATGGCAGACTAACAATACTTGTTCTTTGCCTCTGGGGGGAGGATGTGTCTTGGCACCAAATTACAAGGTGGACTTGTGGAAAAGGAAATTAATGTGTCTTACTGTATCTTCTGTGCATTTTCATCTGCTGTCCATCTACTTTGCAGCTACCCATATGAGCCAAATTACACTGCAAGCTGCTCTGCGCTTATTAAGGTTCTTGGCAGTCATGATCCAGCATAGACTTTTGACAGAAAGGAATCATCCCCAAGATGAGTTGTCTTTGCCAGATGTTGCATACCTTACACCAGAAGTGCAGCAGAAGTGCTTTTTAGCCTGTTTCTGCATTTAATATGCAAACTTATTTAAGAGTTTTAAACATGATGGGGTTTTATATCTCTCTACGTTGGGATTTGCTAATGGGACTTTTATGAAAGACATTTCATAGTAATATTTCTGTGAAGACTTTCAAAGGATTTCCCAGGACTAGTACAGTCTGTGTTAAGGAGCAGTTCTAACAATGATGTGATTTCTTCAGCAGCAAAAGTAATGATAAAGAATCCTTTTCTTTTGTACCTGCTTGTTCTTGCTCCTGTTATGCCACATGAGTATTTATCAGGCCACCTTGTTGGGTCAAAGGGGGTAAGGGGAGCTAAAATTTCTTCTGTTGTGATTGAAATGTCTGCTTGTGGGTGGAGTTTTTTAATTTTTTTCTTTTGTCAAGTGCATCTTGCTTTGTCTTGAACACCAGACTTGCCATGAACAGACTGAATTAGAATTTCTTATGCTGTCTTCTATGCAAAATTCAATTTAAAACCAGTAGTTGTTACCCAGTAAAATTCCTGAACACTCCTCAGTGGCATTGTGTGCAAGGTAAGTGATGCAGCCTACTTACATTTTACATTCATGCTTTCTTCATGCCCCTTCTATAATGGTTTTAGATTACAAGTGAAATATCTGTACTTTTTTTTCCATGGTTCTTGAACACAGTCCAACATTCAGCTCATCTTCCCTCATTTGCAAAATGTTTTGCAGGGATTTGATTTTTGGTTGTCTTACTTGAAATGCTTCAAGAACGTTTTTTTTAGCAGCACTTAAAATGGTACTGTGGTTGTAGCTCTTTCAGGTGATGAGTATAGCAGAAACACATTATCATGGAGTGTGCCAACAGTTTCAGGTCAAGAATTTGACCATTTAATTGCCAGTTATTTTCATGGAACTTGGCTCTACTAAACTGTTTAAGTTCAATACATGATGTTCCACTTCAGCCACTTTTTTGAACTTCTAGTAAAACAGCATTTTTGCAGGACATTAACAATACCTTGTAATGAAAACAGTCATCATGATAAGATAAGCTGTTCATTCTCTTAGCTGTTATTATTTCTTGATTCATGAATGTATATCAAAGACCTGGTATCATCTTAGAGCTTTGTTAAACTTTCATTGCCACAGATGAGATTACTTGCTTCAGAATATTTGACTGTTGTTAAAGAAGATCACACTAACCTTACTCCTTGTAATGCTTCTGAGAAGTTAAACCACATTGCCTTTGTCTTTTCAGAGAATGGACCTTGGAGAATGCCTGAAAGTGCATGACCTGGCATTAAGGGCAGACTATGAAATAGCATCCAAAGATCAAGATTTCTTCTTTGAGCTTGATGTATGTATTTTGTCTTAATGGTGGAGAGAAAGCATTAGTTTGTGTACTTAGGTGGATAAATTGAGCAACAGATGTTAAGTTTTGGTACAGACTGAGGAAGACTTTTGAAAAGCAATTTTATAAAGAGGCAGAGAAACTCCTGGCACAGTTACATGAAAGGTAACTTACCTCTTCATGATTATATGCTAATTTGTGTTGGTAGTCATCTCTAGGTAGATGTTGACAGCGTCTCAGGGTATGATAAACCTGAGTGCTGTTTTAGTGTTGTCAGATAGCAAGCAAATGTTAAAGCTGTGTATGCTTTGAAGAGTTCTAAATTCTGCACTTAAGAAAGAAAATAATTTGGTATTGGAGATAACAAATCATATACCATGTCTCCATGCACTATAGTTTGTTTTCGACTCCCAGTGACAAAGTTAGTCTTTGGTAGGACAAAAGGGTTTGGGTTTTTTTAATTGTTATTTGGAGGGATGGTTGATACACCTACTTAAACCCCAGTGAAAAAAGCTTCAATACTGCATGTAATGGCTGGATGAAGTGATCTTGAATAGCCTTCCAAGAATTTTAATGCCACTAGAAATACTCACTGCTACTACTTCTTCTTCTTTGATATGAATTAAGACAGATTCACTTCTAAATTTCTGCAAATACTTAGAAACTATGACAATGTGTAGACTACAATTTTTTAAACCATTTGTATGAATGTGTGATTAGTCAGCATAAATCAGTAGATTGTTTCATTAATGTTAAAGTGAAGCCTTAATAAACTGAAGAAGCCTTACAGCTAATGAAATACTTACATTCTTGACAGCATTGATCCTTGTTCTTACTGATGTTTTAGGCAATGGACCACCTGCAGTCATTTATTGCAGACTGCGACCGGCGAACAGAAGTGGCTAAGAAAAGACTAGCAGAAACCCAAGAAGAGATCAGTGCTGAAGTTGCAGCTAAAGTAAGCATGTCAGATGAGTTACTGCTGTCTTTTTGGAGGCCATTTTTTTTAAGGAGCCAGTTTCAAGTTTTGAAAATATATCAAATCTGAGAATTCATACTGAAGCAGGGGAAAAAAAAATACATTTTCTCCGTCCTTTCTAAAACTGCCTTTACAGCACAGAAAAGAACAGAGGGAAGAGACCTCTCTGATATTTTTCACCTCAGGAAACTTAACTCTGAATCCATGCTATAGAAACATTAGTCATTCTTACACTTTTTGATCCAAACGTCATCTGTAAAGTAAACAAATTCGATGTCCTTTTCTCTAAATATTTTTTGAATGAAAAAAGACCCCTATAATTTTTCTGCACATATATGCAAATGCTAGGAGGAATGACTGTACAAATACAAATTTTTCAAGACTGGTATAGACAACAGAGTGAATTACTTAAAGTTTTCTGAACAAAATTCTCTACTGGAATTTCACATAGACTTAGTAACTCAGCCTTTTTCTGTGTTTTTTGCAGAGAGGCATTTTCTGTTTCACTTCTAACTGGAGAAGTTCTTTCTGTGTGTTTCTTTTAATTCTGTCCTTCCAATTTTGCATATCATAACTCAGTAGTAGTTCAGATTGTTCTCCATAATTAAAAGTATTTCCTGTGTTAAGCCTTTCCTTGTCTTTCAAGGCTGAAAGAGTTCATGAATTGAATGAAGAAATTGGGAAACTCTTGGCCAAAGTAGAACAGCTCGGAGCTGATGGGAACGTGGAAGAATCTCAAAAAGTAATGGATGAAGTGGAGAAGGCTCGGGTAAAGAAGAGAGAAGCAGAAGTAAGTTGATTGTGTAAGGCTCAGGGGATGGAGAAGGCAGGGTCAAATATTAAATTGCTTGGCCTCTGTGTAATGCAAGACATCTTACCTCTGTCAATTCCTTAGCTAATTGCTACATATAAAACTAAAGAAATTGCTTTGGCATCCTGTACAGTTAAAGTTTCTACCCTCAATACACTCCTATACCATTAAAATTATACTTCCTTCCACAAATTACGCATTTATCTCAGTTTGGCTGTATTGGTCCATTGTATCTGTGGACACTATCTTTGTGGCTGTGATGGTTGCACTGATTTACCTGGTTTGGTCTCACAGCTCTTTCTGTGACAACCTTGTTGTAACCTCATGCTGGAAAGCTTCAATGAAGTGATCCATTGTCTTCACTAAGAGAGAGTTCGTGTCCTGTGTATCAGCAAAGTCAAAATGATCCTTGTAATGTTCAGGTGGCAGAACTCACCAAGAGCTTTTCCATATTGTATTACACAAAGATACTGAAATTTCTAGAAATCAATATTTGCAGTTGTTTCAATAGTACCAGAAGGATTGCTGGCAGTCTTGATGGTCTGTCATCTGAATGTCTTTAGGTAAATTTTGCTCAGATGTGTTTAATTAGTGTCTAAAATTCAGATAGATTTCTCAGGAAATTAATACTGTTTTAAATGGGGTGCAGAATTAAAGCTGGTGTCATATTTACATCAACATAGTAATCATAGTGTTAATGTGTATTCATTGTTGTACATGGAAAAGTCATTCATCTTTCTGTGTAATATAATCTTAAGGTAGTAGTTACCCAAATTTTTTTTTTTTAAAATTTGCAAAACCAGTTGCTGATGTCCTGCTTTTAAATATGTTCCGTTTTCAAAATAAGGAAGCATGCATTGTATCTTAGTGAGACAGTTAAAGTATGAATAATGTGAATTAACTAAAGGGTGTTCTGGTGTACATTGAATTTGGTTATTTGTAGTGTATCTTTTATAAAGTTTCATCATTGTGCTTATGTGCATTTTGAAGTAACAGCACATGTTTTTCTTTTCTAGGAAGTGTACAGGAATTCTATGCCTGCATCTAGCTTTCAGCAGCAGAAGCTACGGGTTTGTGAAGTGTGCTCAGCTTATCTTGGTCTTCATGACAATGACCGACGACTGGCTGATCACTTTGGAGGAAAACTACATTTGGGATTTATTGAAATAAGAGAGAAGCTTGAGGAACTCAGGGTAAATCATTCTTATATTTTTTGTGTGTGCTCCTACTTAATTATTTTCCAGGCAGCCCTAATGGAATATTTCTTTCTCTGTGTGTGAAATTTTTTCATATCACTTTAAACTTTCGGATTTCATTAGCCTAAAAACACTGAACTGGACTAAACATTCTAATTTAGCATCAATTACCTGGATGGATTTGTAAGATGGCCTCTTTTGCACTGCGGTAGATTAAAACACACTTTGAAAGTAATGCATCTTGGGAACAGAGAACTTGAATCTCCTTGTAATATGGAGAACTGTATTTTGAATTAACAACAGCAATGTTGAAACATGCTTAGCAGTCATAAGAGATAGCCAAATGAACTTTGCTTTTAGCCAGATGATTGACTAAAAGTAACAAGGAGACTCTTGAAAATACAGGAGCATGTAGTAAAAGGAGGATGATAACACTTAGAAAATTTTTCCAAAAAATGTAAAAAAATGCTTGGGACTCAAACAACCTGCTGTATGGTGAATGACTAAAACTTAACTTGTTTATGTTACTTGGACACAGATTAGGAAACTACTTTAAACAGAATCCAGCAACTCAAGGCTGTAGCTATCCAAAGTGGGAATACCAAATTATGTATATCTTGAAGTCAGAAATAATTTTTGTGGGGAGGTTGCATGTTCTCTATAACTTGTACATTTGAAATACAGTTGGAATATTATAATCTATCTTGACCAGAAATCATATGCTGGAAGGAAGACTTACTGGAATGATATTCTGGACTTCTAGTTTTCAAGAGGAGGGGTTTGAACACTGATGCCATTTATGACCTTAATGTACAAATTGTGGAGTTCACAGCTCAATTAAGCATTTTAACTGAAGAAATCACTAAAGACAGTAGCTAAATTGGTTGAAGAGCAGAAATTGCTGCCACTGGATTTGAATAAATTGACTTGGTTTATGTTCTGTTAATATTCCAGCTGTCTTGCATGGATACTGTGACTTACCCTTCGGAGACCCCAACTCTTCCTGTTCATAATGGCAATTTAGGCTCCTAAATATAGCTGGTGTAACTTAGATGTTTAGAACAGGTCACATGTGCTTCCTCCCATCCCTCTATGAAATTATGCAAAGAGTCACTTGAACAAGAAACCTTGCTTATAGTTAAATAGCTGATGTTTACACGGAAATATAGATATAATTTGACAAAAAGGGTTGAAATAACTAATTATTTACACCATTTGGAACAAAATATGCATGGATAACTTTTTCACATTCCCAAAGCATCAATAAATTAATCTTTCGAAATGCTCTGCTAATAAAGAAAGAAAACAATAACTATCCCCTCCTTCCTCAGAGCTCTCCTCAGAGATCTAATCAAGATGCTGCTGGGGCAATTCTACCTCTCAGAAGAAGGTCTATACAAAGAGTTGAATTTCTTGCATCATGTCCAGAAGGTGGCAAGACTTGGGTTTGGCCAGATCTCCAGTTGTGAGTTCCACATCTGAGGGCCCTCTACTGAGCGTGCCTTGTCCCCAGTAGTAGTGAGTTCACCCTGGTGGCTATCAGCTGAAGCATCTGTTCTAACTTTGTCCCACAGCCATAATACAGAAACAAGTAGCTTCAAAACTTAGGTGTTGGCCCAACCAAGTCCTTTAAGAAACAATTAACTCTCCTGGTTCTGGTTCCTT
The DNA here is from genome assembly GCA_013399915.1 of Illadopsis cleaveri. Taxonomy (NCBI): domain Eukaryota; kingdom Metazoa; phylum Chordata; class Aves; order Passeriformes; family Timaliidae; genus Illadopsis; species Illadopsis cleaveri. The sequence goes on along the minus strand of VXBB01019392.1, from coordinate 17,899 downwards.
TCTGCCTTTCCCCAGTGTCCAAAATACGATAGGATTGGCATGGAGACTCTCACATTAAAGGCCTGACTTACTGTTCTGAATTCCCCTTTATTAAAAACTTAATATTTAACTCCATATATTGCAGGTCTTCGTGTAACACCACATGTAGCTCTTCTTCAATAACTTCTGTTTGTTCAAGAAAAAAAATACATGTATATATACTGAGGAAGAGAGTGGGAATAATATACACAAGGAAAAGGGGATATGCCTGAGGGAAAGAACTGAATGTTAACTGTCTAGATTATTTTTATAGCACCCTCGTGTGAGAAATTTTTTTAATGTAACTTAGTATGTTCTCTTGCTTTCAGAGGATTGTGGCTGATAAACAGGAGAAACGAAATCAGGAACGTCTGAAACGTAGAGAGGAGAGGGAAAGAGAAGAAAGGGAGAAACTAAGGAGGTAGGCATCTGTTTTAATTGCATGTACATTATGACCTATTTATGTTCAGTAAGAAAACTGATATAGTTCATACACATTTCTAATCTGCACAATTACAATAGTTTGCGTTCTTTGGAAACTTAGAAGGATTGAGATGGAATTTCATTCTAAATCTTAAAACATGGAATTGTTCTCATAAAAAGTATTTTTAAAAACTACTCATAGTATTGCCTCCACATATTTGAACAGAGGGTCTTTAAGTGAGTTAATCTTCAGATGTGTACCTTGTTTTGATACCTGACAGATTTGAGCTTACACACATAGGAGCTCCTTACATCTCTTAGCAATTTTCTTCAGAGATGTTAGAAATTTTTCTTATTGGAGGTAGTTGAATGTATGATTAAGGAAAGCAGTTCCCTATCCTTCTATGAAATAGTAGCTTCCAAGACTGGAGTGGAATGGAACATGAGCTGCAGTTTTCTCGACGTGTTAAGTTTCAGAGGTTAACAGTGTGAATTTCTGAAATCTGTTGCAGTTTGGTACTATTGCCTGTCAGGAAATAAGGAAATATTGACTTCAACTGTGAGCTTTTTCTGTGGGAGGGATGTGAGTTAAAAAGCTGGTTAGATAATCTGGGCTTCTAGTAGAGTAGGCTCAAAAATAAATTTAAAAAAAACCCAACCAACACAAAACAGAGATGTGTTTCCTGATAAACATGTTACAAAGATGTTGACATCAAATAAGACCTTTAAATACTTGCTACTAAAACAAGAAATACAATAACAGGTCATTATTACTAAATTGCATTTATTTGATAGTGAGATTCTCTTAAGAAAAATTATTATTTTCCGTTTATTTCAGGTCCAGATCCCACAGCAAGCATGCCAAAAGGTATATAAATCTGCAGACAAGGAATACCAGCGGTGAAGTTAGCCTTTCACAAGCTGGAACATTTTAAGTCTGTTTAGCACTGTTAGTTTAAGATGTCCATCTTTACAAACAAAGCTTTCTGTTACATAGTCATCTCTCTGTGTGTTTGTACACTATTTATCACCATCCTACTGAGTTTATACATCTGCATCTATTTTGTGGCTATTACAATGCAGCTTCATGTCCCAAGTAACACTTAAAACACAGAGAATTGCTTTTTCTTTGCAAAAGCTTCTGGCTAATACCTTTTGATGATAGCCTATGTTTTCCAAATCCCTAAGCACAAGGTTAACTCATCAAATCAGTCATGAATAGTATGAGTGTTCTTTCAAATCTGCACAGTTGAAGGTCACCAGTGAGATATAATTGCAAAGTGATTTGGGGGAAAAAAAAGTAAAACCAACAAAAAACAACAACCAAATTTGTATGGTGTTATTTTTGTTATTGTAGTTACAGGGTACAATATAGTCCAGTTTTTAAAGAGCATCATAACACATAGATTCTGGTAAATGATTCCTGTCACTGCATCATTAAGTTCTTTCCCTGATAAAGACACTAGTTTTAAATGTAAAGAAGTAGATATTTTTTTCATGTTTTCATTTGCTTTCAGGAGCCTGCATTGGCTATGCTGTAGCCATACAGTTATGAATTAACTATAAAATTGTCCTCGTTAGTCAAAAAGGAGCTTGTAGCCTTTCTCTTGTTGCTTTCTAATGTTGTCTGTTTGCTGTGAATCAGACACTGCAATGTGACATTCTGAATACTGCAGGCCATTCTCTATACAGATGTACTTACACATAGAGTGCATAATGTTCACAGTACAGTGGTAAGAGTGGCTGGGTGAGAGCAGTGTGTGGTGTAAGCCCTCTCTGTTCCTAGATCTAGGTCCCGAGATCGTCGCAGACACCGCTCTCGCTCAGCCTCGCGGGAACGGAAAAGAAGAACTCGATCCAAATCCCGTGAGAAACGCCACCACCACAGGTCCCGCTCCACCAGCCGCAGCCGGAGCCGCAGCCACCACAGAAGCAGGCACAGCTCCAGGGAGAGGAGCCGAGAACGCAGCTCCAAAAAGAGGTGAATGTTGCCTTAGAAACAAATGGCTTTTCCCGACACATAGTGAAAATTTTCACACTAAATTAAGTTTATGCTTACCACTTAGTAATTTCAATACATTTTGAGTCTGTCTCAGATTTCAGTTACAACTTCAACATATTTATTAGACACACCAGAGTGATTTATTCTCTGTCTCTTTTATATAACAGGGTTATATATAATTTCTGTTTTGGATGAGTGCTACAGCGTATTGGTGGCAAGTTGATAATACCAGTTTCATGCATCATAGGAAGTGAAACAGCTGATTTTCATATTAACCCAGGGATATCAGCAGTCATTTTACTGTAAATACATTCAGGTTTTCCCTTGGGCTCTTGTTCCCAACACCAGAGCCCATCTGTTGTGAAAAGATAAAAGTAAGTTTAGGTATGCCTAAAACTTTTCCCACTGCATCTGAAGATTGTGCATTGCAAGGTCCTCTCATGGAAAGATTACTGCAGGGGGGTGTTGCTTTTGAATGATTCGGTTGCTGTCTGTTCCTGAGGATTGGCTGGTTTGTTTTACGTGGATGAGGTGGGCATAATTTAAGAGTTGGGATTGCAAAATGAGACATTTGGTGGGGAGGTTGATGAACAGGATTCCTTTTTTGTATAGGTTACTCACTGTGGCATACTTCGAGAGCAGTACAGTGAAAGAGTGCCCAGTCTTAAAACCTTGAGGCTGTTGAGCTGCAAGAAGATAAAAGGTCAGGTTTTGAAGTTGCCACACAAGCAGGGCCTATAGTTCAAATTATTTCAGGAGTTAAATTATTCTTACTTCTGCAGAGGATTTGGGCACAAGATACTTGATAAACAGTTGTACTAACTCCAGGATTTGGCATGTAGCTTTTCTTCTGGGACATGTAGTTTGTGGAATAGGGTAATGCCTGTGGATCTCAGTGTTTTTTCCAAGTACTAACTCTTGCCAAACACTACATTGTAGGGAAAGTAATCTTTTCAGAAGAGCAACTAATGTGAAAGGTCACTTCTTTGTAAGCTTACAAAAGGAAATTAGTAGAGGAGCATTTTGCAGACCTTAGTTTTGAAGCTTGGAGGTGAAATGACAGTAACTTTCTGTAAATGGAGAGAGTACAGTCTCACTGTCTAGAGTACCAAATTTTTCAACTAGGACATGATTGGCTAGCTTTCAAGATTTTTCTGTAAAAGTTTGTATTGGAACGTTTTGTGGTTGCAGTACCTGGTAAAATACAGATGGAAGGTTTTTCAAAAATAAACCTAAGTGCATCTGTAAGGGAATATAGAGGAGTATGTCTAATCCATTTTTCTCCCATACAGGTAATTTAAAACTACATAGTTTGTTTAGCAAACTGGTCTTTTCCGTGTCCATCATAAAGGTTTTGAAAATGCCTATTTATCAGAGTAAGATGTCTAAAAAGAACACTACCCCAACCTTTCAAAGTCACTCAAGGGTTAGTTCTTGTAACAAAATATGGTTGTAGATCTGGAACCAGATTCCAGATTTGGGTTGTATTTGACATATAGAGTCTCCCTTCCAGAATTACGCAACTTAATATCCCCCTACTTTTAAGCAAACTCCTGTTTTCAAATATGTTTTTTAAGTTTATAATTTAAAGAGAAAGACTAGACACTGTTATTAAACCAGAGACTGCAGATGAGAAATTTCTGCTCAACTCCCATTAATGCAAACTTGAAGGTGGAGGCTGAAAGTAAGAGATGTAGTGAAGCACATTGAACTTAATCTGGGCTCTGTAATAAATGTAGATTAAATCCTATCTCAAAGTCTTCCCACTTGAAGTGGGAAGTAGGAAAAAGGGAGAAGGGTTGAATGATTTGATGTCTTCTTATACACTTCTGTTAACATAAATCTAAAGCTGGGTTGGAAAAAGAAGAAAAATACAAAATCTAAGTGCTGTTTGATAGCTACCAATTCATGTCTTAAGTTGAATTCTCAAATACACTGCACTTTTCAGATCCTCTAAAGAAAGATCTTCCAGAGACAAAGAGCGTTCAAGAGATCACGATAGAACATCCCGTGATAAAGACAGAAGCTCCAGGGAGAGGTCACCACAGGATTTCAAAGACAAGAAACGTTCGTACGAAAGCGCTAATGGCCGATCAGAAGAGCCAAGGAGCTCAGAGGAGCGTGAAGCAGGGGAGATATAACTGGCTGTATGTTGACCTGATCTCTAGCTTCCTATGGAGTTGCATACTTTGGTTTAGTTTACAGTTGTTCAAAGGGACGCCAGTAAGCAGTTCCGACACTGATCCAACTAGGGTAGATGTACAGTACATAAAAGTGGTTATAACAAAGTCCAAATTAAACCCCATGAATTAATGATGCCTAAAGCTGCGTCCTGGATTTCCATCAAGTTGTAAAACTTTTCTGAAAGATTTCTCTTTATTCAGGACAACAGTTTTATGTACCAAGATGCAGATCTCAATGTTTTTAATCTCCTTTCCAATACAAGTTAGTGAACAAATTATATTGTACTATTTGCCTTGGGTGCTTTTGAACCTTTATAAATTCTCCAATTCTGCAGTCAAAACAGCAGCATTGAAAGGTTGCATTGGGGGGACTTTTTTTGTTGTTTGCTTTTTTGTAAGAGGGTGGGTGGATGGATATTAACTTTTACTCTAAGATTATGTTCTCAGTGTTGGGTTTTATTTTTGTTTGGGATCCTAGGAGTTGATTACAAGTGGGAGCATTTAGACAGGAACGTGTGCTGGAGAAAGCGGAAATGTCTTTTTACAGTGCCTATTTAGACTGGGAAAATTGAACAGCTGTTTCATTACGTCTTTTTCATTTCTACTTAAATTTTGAAATCAAAGCCAGTCCCATATCTGTACTATCTGATTGGTATGTGTTCAATATATTTTTTTTCCATAAGGACTCTTATTGCTTTTTCTTGTGGAGTACACCTTTAATTGTATTAAAACAAACAAACAAAAAAAACCAGCAACAACAAACAAAAATTAAGAACAAAAGAAATAAAAAAAAAAAAATTAAAATAAACCATATTGTCCAATAACTTAAAAAGGATATACTGGTCTCTTAAGGTGGTTAACTAGCAGTTCAGTCTTTTAAAAAATACCTGATTATTAGAGTTTTTAACATACAGATGTGCACTAGTAGAAGCAGTCAGTCCACTTACAATCCTGATTATTCTAAAATCTTCAAAAGCAGGAACATGTGGAGTCAGAATCTTAGAACAGTTTGGGTTGGAAGGGAAAGATCATCCAGTTCCACCCCCCTTCCTGTGGTCAGAGAGACCTTTCTCTAGACCAGGTTGCTCAGAGCTCCGTTCAGCCTGGCTTTGAACAGTTCCAAGGATGGGACATCCACTACTTCTGTGGGCAACGCCTCACCACTCTCACTGCAAAGAATTGATTCCTAATATCCACTCTAAATCTACCGTCTTTCAGTTTAAAGCCATTCCCCCTTGTCCTGTCATTACATGCCTTTGTAGAAAGTCCCTCTCCTGTTGTAGGCTCCCTTCAGGTACTAGAGCATGCTCTGAGATCTCTCCAGAACCTTTTCTTCAGGCTGAACAACCTGAACTCTGTTGGCCTTTTCTCATGGGAGAGATGCTCAGTCCCTCTGCTCATCTTTGTGGCTTCCTGTGGGCCCACTCCAATAGGTCCATGTCCTTCCTGTGCTGAAGACCCCAGAGCTTGGATCCAGGTGGGGTCCCACCAGAGCAAAGCAGAGGGGCAGAATCCCTTCTCTCACCTTGCTGCCCACGCTGCTTTGGGTGCAGCCCAGGACACGTTAGGCTTTCTGGGTTGTGAGTGCACCTTGGGTCATGTCCAGCCCCTCATCCACTCCCAAGTCGTTTTCGGCACGGCTGCTCTCTATGTGTTTGTCCTTCAGCCTGGATTTGTGCTTGGGATTGCCCTGACCCAGGTGCAGCACCTTGCACTTGGCCTTGTTGAACTTCTTGAGCTTTGCACAGACTCACTCCTCAAGCTTGTTGAAGTCCTGTGGATGGTATCCCTTCGCTCCAGTGTGCTGACTGTACCAACTCACTGAGGGTGCCCTTGCTCCAGGTCCATGTTGCTGACAAAACATAAAAAGGGTTGCTGTCCATTCTGTTGGATTGAAAGTACTTTGGGGCATTTAAACTACTCAGATATGCCCTACTCCCACACAGAAGAATTTAGATATTGGTAAATTTTCCTCCTTGTGATCACATCACTGAGTTACCTAATAGTGATGCTTAAGAGCAGTTTGTAATGATTTACTGGCATTTCCAGCAGGTTCTGCAGCCTCTGTCCCTCCCTGGTGCAAGTGCCTATGAAGGCCTGCTTAACATCGTTGTGTAATACCATTCATTGTACATTTGTCCTCAGTGTGGTTTCTGTAGCATCTTCTGTGTGGTCAGAGCAAATGGGTGATAATTCTAATACAGAAGATAATTTAGCAGTGTGTTGGCTGGCAATGAAAGCTAGAACAGGACCTGTACATCTCTGCAAGGACTTGGATCCAGCATTGCACATTCCACTTTGAATTCACATCATTTTAAGCTCCCAAAGTGAGGATCACTAACTACTTAACCCTTTCGTTTATTTATTTATTTATCCATTTGAATTCTGAGCATGAGTTTCCTTCCTGGGACTGTTTCTTGATTTCCTGGATGGCCCAGGTGCTTGATGAATGGAAGTTACCCGTGTTTGTCCATCTGGTACTGCCAGAGTGTAAGTGCTTGATAACATCTATCATCACATAGTTGTTAATGGGATTCTAGTGGTGTGACAAAAGGTGACCAGTCATTTCTACATACATCTTACATAGCACTAGTGCCAGTGATTCCTTTGGAATTCCTTTCTGGAATAATGCTATTCCAGAAATACTGAGGACCTGTTGCCCCCTGCAGCCAGCAGCTAGAAATTATGTATTGTAAAAAGGGGGAGGAAGAGAGCGTAGGTGAGATTTGCATACTGTTACAAAACAGTGCCTAGACTCTACACTTGTAGATTCTGGATAGTAGGCCATTCATTTTACAAATGGCTTTTAAATTTAATTACAAAACGGGGATTGGCTTTGGGCCTTCCCTTATGTAGAGGAAGTACCACGCTAAATGTTAAGCAAGAAGGTAAGGCTTATCTCTGATTACCCTATAAAATAATCTGAATTATTCATGGAAATACAGGTCTGAAGTGCAGTTGGGAAGAAAAAATTAAGATGACTGATAAAACATATTTAGGATGCAAAAGATTTGAAGCATCAGAAGAGGAGAGTTGTGCCTAATTATGGATCTTCCACGCATTAGAACCCAATGACCTTAGTTTCCAGGAGTGCAAAACTGAGGTATTGATCACCTGTAAATTTCCTGCCGGACAACTGAAGAGTGGTATGGACAGACCTTAGTCTTCATGGTTAAATAGATTATGCAGTGGAGCTCTGGAGGGATCCTAGAGATGCTATAACTGAGCATCAGCTTTTGAGATCTTGGAAATTTTGCTGATGTAGTTGTAGCTCCATAGCAAAGATGATGTACAAAAGGAGTAGAAAAAGTAAATTACTGAACTGCTTTAAAGTGTTTGAACTGCAGTGAACCTGCAAGCATCATTCCCATATCTCATAATCAGTCTAGATTAGTCGGGGGTGTGCAAAACAAAAAGGTTAAGATTATAAGGATCTGGAGAATGGCACATTACCAGAAATGAGATCCTCTCCTGAACATGGAATCACAGAATTGGTTACTTTGGAAAAAGCCCCTCAAGATCATTGAATCCACCCATTAACCCAGCACTGCCCAGCCCATCACTAAACCACATCCCCAAGTGCGTCATCTTCATACCTTCGAAATACCCCCATGGATGGCTACTCAGCCACTTCCCTGGGGTGTCTGGCCAGTGTCACACAGCCTGTGTGTTGCGTTTCCCACTGCAGCGGGAGGAACCACGCAGTAGAATGGTGACATTCCATGCAGAGGTGCTTGGCCTAGTGCCACTGTATCCCGGTACCCAACTTAAGACTTGCCATTGGAGCTGGCACAGGAGGCTCTTCCTTTGTCCCCTCGCCTTCCAACAGCTGTCTGTGGAATAAAGGACAACAATACCATCCCATTGCTACAATGATAGCCCTGCCCTGGAGCCCTTCTCTCTGTCCAGCCTATCTTGCACCACCCATGCTGTCTTGGTTTGGGAAGACAGGTATCTGCCAGGGAAAGCCAGAGCTTTCTTTGGAATGGAGAATGTAAACTACGTGGTTTTTTTTT
>VXBB01019375.1:0-21784 GCA_013399915.1 Illadopsis cleaveri | reverse complement strand
GTAAACTGAAGTAAATAGGCTACTGCCTGCTTTTTGCTTGCTAGCAGATTAATAGGCTATAATGAGTGTTTGGTTTAGTTTCTTCTATTTTTCTTGCATCTCTAAGTTCCCTTACTCTCCCTGTATCAATTCTTTTGTTATGACACTTGGAATTATATCCCCTGGCCCCTGATGTTGCTACTGGAGAGTCAGAAATGTCATTTTCCAGAAGGATTCCCGAAAAAAAGTTGAACTGAAAACTACTAAAAAGACTTTGAAGAAATGTAGCAGTGTTGTTGCACCACAAAAACATTTTAGTTTTGCGAGATAAAAGTACTTTTTCTTTCCATGCTCTCTCATACTCTGTTTATATCCTATATATATTACTTACTGCAAAACTGTGAAAGGAATTTGTATTAATCTACTTTGAATTCCATGAAAATGTTTTGCTAAGCTATTTATTCAGCTTACAAAAATAATGTAAATTACCTTTTCAAGACGTTTATCAAATGGTATTAAATCCAACAGCTAAGGATGGCAATTGATTGTGATTGCATTGGCAACCACAGGACATTCAGAAAATCCTGTAATTGTCACAGTTGTCTATATGTGATTTACATAAAGCAAGTATAAAATATTTTTCCCTTCTCATCAGCATTTTCCCAAGAACATTTTCTGCTCTCCAATATCAAGATGCTTAGCAATAAATATATCAATGAGATCCATATTAGCATGTACATATGTTAATGATAGTGTATGAAATCATCAAGGCTTGGAAAAAAACCTCTCCTTAATTTGCTGTCACATATTATATAAAACAATAAATTAGAAAATAAGCAATCACTTGATATAATAATATTACTTAAACAATAGTCCATAAAGTTCCAAGATGCTAAACATGTAAGTTTTAGTGAAGCAGGTATTTTACAGAGAGCAAGAATTACATCCTCCAATTAAGTACTGACAATTATGAAACTACAATTTGCATTTGTTTTCTATGCAGAACTCCACCACTAACATGCTGGAAACCATCACTGTTACTCCAAGGCTGAGGATTACCAGCAGAATTGAAGTGACAAAAGCACCTTTATTTGGTAAGGAAAAAACCTGCTCTTTGGGAGACATAATATCCTTAAAGACAATGTCTTACAGGCAGGTTCTTGTCTTATGTGATCCTCTCACTAGCAGCATTTTGGTGTGACAGATTAGGCAGCAAAGCTGCTCTGATAAGCATACAGTACAGTAATGCTCCTTGATGGTTTTACACAGAAGATCAGAGCTGAAAGGAATACAGGGGCACCTACCCTACCAATACCATCATGACTATACAAACAGATCTCCTTCTTTGGCTTTGACACTGAGCACTGCTAGGGAATGTGCTGTGTCACAGCAAAGAAACTTGACTCTTACTTGAGGAAGAACTGGTAAAGGGCTGGAAACTGGACACTGCTGGCAGCACCCACAGCCATGTCACAGTCACCTAGCTGCAAAATGTCCTGTAATTTTATATTCCATTCTATCCATTCTGGCCACCCAGACTGAACTATACTGATGCAGAAATATCTGAATCTCAAAACACTTACCATATATTTCTATGGAAAGGAAGAAAAATTAGTACTTCAGCAAAACACTTTTAACAAAAAAAACCTACAGGTTAAAATTATATGTTAAAAGTAACTCCCCTCATGACCATGTTATATCAGTCATATATCAGTATGAACTGCAATAGCCTCTCAAAATAATTTTCAAGAGCTCAGTTTTTATGATTAAGGTCACAGGCCTCTCATTCCATATTCCTATTGTGACAATGAGGAAATGTGTGTTAGGTATCACGATGAACATGGCATGAAGTTCTGACAACTCTCTATTGCTGTGCATAATTTTATATCACATAATCATTTAGGTTGGAAAAGGCCAGTGGGATCATTAACCCAGCACTGCCTAGTCCACTCCACCACTAGACCACATCCCTGAGTGTCACATCTAGACATCTGTTCAACAGCTCTATGGACCACAGTTCTACCACTTCCCTGGAAAGCCTGTTCCAGGACTTTACAATTCTTTCAGTGAATAAATTTTTCCTAATATCCAATCTAAACCTGCCCAGGTGACTCTTGAGACTGTTTCCTATTGTCTTGTCATTTGTTACTTGGGAGAAGAGACCAATCTCCAGCTGGCCACAACCTCCTCTCAGGGAGTTGTAGAAAGTGGTAAGGTTCCCTCTGTGTCTCCTTTTTTTCAGGCTGAGCCCCCACAGCTGCTTCTCATCAGACTTGAGCTCCAGACCTTTCCCTGGCTTCGCTGCTCTCTCTGGACGTGCTCCAACACTTTAATGTCTTTTTTGTTATGAGGGGCCCAAAAACCAGACGTAAAATTCATGGCGTGGCTTCACCACTGCTGAGCACAGAGTATGAGTATACAAGATAACCCATTAGATCTGTTCAGGAAGTAGATTCACCATTCTTCTAAATGTTTTTTATCTGTTATAAACTCCAATTCTTTTTAAAAGAAAGACCCTGTTTAATTTAAAGCTTTTAAAACTTCGTAAGAACCAAAGTAAACAGGAATTTAATTTAAAAACTCCAATTTGAAATAAATAATTTTAAATTGTTATTAGTTTGAATGTAAAATAATAGAGGTAAAAATGGAAGTAAACTTCAGATTTAGAGATTTAAGGTTATTTTAAACTGTTACATTTAAATATAAAATCATTAATATTTGGGGTTTAATTTCTTTCTTATTGGGGAAAGTATTAAATGTATCTCTTTCTGCAAGAAAAGCGCTTTGAAACTGAGAAAGTCACATTTCATTAGGAAATCCTGAACAAATATATATTTCAATTTTATATTTAAAAATACACTGATATAAATATAAAAAATAAAAACAGCGTTGATAACCTCTTCACAACTCATGCTTTTCCCAGCTTCTTATTTCATATTTTACTGCTCCTACAGATTATTTTTTGAAATGTGCCTAAAAGGAATTATTTACCATTTTCTTTATACAAGCAAAAAGAAACTCATATGAGAATGGCAGGGATTTTTTCTTTATAGTGTGCAAGCAACTTAATACATCTAGCCAAAGTATGTGGTATTTGCACAGTGCTGAGATTATATTTCTGAGACTTCTATTAAGTTAAAAATAAGATATTTAGCCAAACTATTAATCAAGTTCCCTATGATATACTTCATAATAAAGATAGATAATATTGGTATCAATAATGCAAAGTTTTAAAAAAATGAGTATGAGGCTTGATATGACGTTGAGTTATACTTTATGGATAGACAAGACAATTATATTTTCCATGATGACAGCGCACTGAGCACCCCCAGAGATGTGTACTACCTTTACAAATATGCATCTGAAGAAAGGAAGGAAATATTTTGTAAACAATTTACCATAGAAAATAACACAATGTTTTACAGTACAAACTTCCCAAGTGGTAACTAAGGTAATTTCTAGTTATAACAAGGCAGTATCAACATTTTTTTACATTCTACCCATACCCAGTGCTGCCTTAGAAAATGTATTGGTTAAGACATAATGTCTTCCTATACCAAAATACAAAACCTATGGTCTCAAAGTCATTGACTATTTCACCACAGCACCTCCATATGGATGAAATATTTATTACCTCTGTAACAGAGAAAAAGTATGGGATGCTGATACTTACCAGAGTTCATGCTATGAAAGACTGATAGGAAGCCAGCCACTCTTTCTCTAAATGAGTCACATCATTCCAAAGATGACGAACCTAAAAATCATTTCTCTTCTTACCTGTACCTTAAATGGAGACTGCAGAAGCTATTAAATAGTTCCATTGTTATCACTGAGTGAGAAAATTTCCCAGTCATGATAATGTGAACAGCAAACATCCAAACAGCTTCTAGACCTGGATCACTGACAGTTTGCACAGGACTGATTAAGAAAATTCTCAGAAAGGGGAATAGCGTGCCATTGGGTTTCCATGGTATAGGGCCTGTGGACCTACACTTTTGCCCAGGCATGCACATTCCTTTACAATAGCAATACTGAAATGTTCTCACTTCCCTCCCCACTTCCCTTGTCTCTATGTACCTTGAAATGCATAGCTTTACTAGGAAAATATTAAAGCCTCCTGGAAGGCAAGAGAATGATGTAGCTGACTCTCAGGATTATTTCAGCAGGTGCCCTCAGGGCTATAATAACTTCAGCAGCCTTTTCCAGTTTATCCTTGTAACCCTGAGGACTGGGAACACAAGTTCTTGTGTGGAGCATCTCCAAGGTAAGAGGTATTCCTCAAGTACAGAGAAGTGTAACCCCTTCAATCTGAGATCTTGAACTGAAAATAAATGGTGAGAAGGCATACAGGGCACATACTTCTGGTATGTTTACTTCTAGTAAACTTCTGATTTTCAAAGCACAGACACTAAGAACAAAGAAGCTTACAGAGATATCACATAATTAATTCTCTAGTATGCAGTTCTATTTTTCAAATATAATGAAATCTGCCCATGCAACAAGTCATCACAGTGCTTATAAACCATGAAAAATGCAGCACAAATAAGAGGTAAATGATGCATAAGTCTTATACTTGCTCAGCGACGTGTTAATTCCCTGCAGGGAAATGGAGCTTCATCCAATGTTGGTCCCATCATGCATATGATAAAAAGTACAACATTCTTACATATAAATACTGTGTGTCAGTAAGAACAAGTTTCAGAAACAGGGTTACTGGTTCCTGAAGCAAAGGAAAAGAGTCTACTTTTTTGATTTTGAGTGTGATTAAAGGTGTAGCTGCAATGCTTGTGAAAGGCTTTGCTCTCCACCAGAACTTAAAACCTAGTTATGATCTATTTTCAAAATGCCTTTTAGAAGTTTATTCATGTGCATAAAATTCATTCCTGAAAGTTGACAAACCTCTTTAAGACCTGAATTTTAAAACATGCAGAGATAAAATAAAAAAATATTTTATGTGGCCACTAATTTTATAATCAAGATGCCATTCAGCTTAAAACAGCAAAGCCTTCCTTCTATTCAACACAGCTGAACTCTTTGCTTTTATAGTCTTTCTCATATTCTACAATAATTAAGAGATTTGCTCAAAACCCAAAAATCTCTGCTGGACAAGGTATTATTCTTTTCTTTCAGGAAGATTTTAAATCATCTGCCAGTCCCTACAGTTTAACTGCCCTTTACTACCCCTTCCTAAGCAAGAATGGAGCAAAGCACAAAGTAAAAAATGATTAAACAAAAATCAATGGCTACATGGCCTGACTAATGAGCAGAAAAACGAATCTTTATTTAAGAAGACTATGAACAGAAACTCTGGACAGGAGGTAAAAATGCCAAAAGCCTCACAGAGCACAAGCTTAAAATGTCAAGTCACAGTCCTACATTCCACCTTACTTCTTTCCCTCAAATACTCATAGAAACTGAAGCCTTGAAGCAAAACTAAAATTTACTGGCTAAGGAGATTCTCCTATGACATCTTCAAACAAGGCAATGCAAAATTAAGAAACATGTATGCATATTTTATCATAAATTTTCAGTCAACATCTATCCATACTTTTTCCTTTTGAATCAAGACTGGAAGAACATTGAGAATAATACTTGTAAGCTGAAAGTTGTATTTATTTCTAAATATATGTTCACACTCTACTGAAAGATAAGAAACAAATGAAAATAGTCATGCAGTGCCCAGACCCACATTATCGTCTATTATTATTCAATTATTCTCCTCAAGTAAAAACCCAAACTTCTTTCTCTACTCCCTTTTAAAATTTATTATCATGAATAGTAAAGGACAAAAAAGTCAAAAGTTTTCATAGACTTACTTGATGGCTGTCAGATCAGATAAAATCACAACAGGATAACACATGTCCTCCTTGTCCAAATGCAGCTGTTAAATTTGATGCACCACTCTTGAAGTTGAAATACTTATTGCCTGTTTCTTTCTTCACAAATTGTTTAGGTTCACTTTTGTGAGCACATTTTCCAAGTACTAGATAGTAATAATTGTAATCTTGTCCAATCTGTCTTTGTGTGAACCAATGCAAATAGCATGATCCCGTTCTTACTTTGGAACAAGATATTAATCAGCTTAGGAAAGGTAACCTCTCTTTTCTAACAAGATGATGAAAGCCTGCAAAAAGCCAAGAGAATTTCCAACAGATTTCAGGGAAAAAAATTCACAGAAAATTAAGAAGTAGGCCTTGACTGTTCCCTAGAGAAACCGGCACGTCAAGTTTCAGTTTAAAGACAAGAAAGAAAGAGGGCAAAAAACCCCAACGTATTTTAAGAGTTATTGTTTTTGCAGCCTGAACAACTTATACGATATCTTCAAATGTTTTATGAATCTTGATTCAAGAGGAAAGCAAATTCCAAAAAAACCAAAGGATTTATTTATATTTCTGCTTATCCAAAAAAAACCAAACCAGACCAATCCAATCCAAATGAAAACCAAACAAAGAAATAGAAAAAACAAAAAAACCCCAAACAAACAACAACAAAAAACGCCACCAAAAGCAAAAAAAAAAAACAACAAAACAAACCAAACCAAACCAACCAAACAAAACCCCAAAAAAACCCCAGAAAACCACTCTAACAATAAACCAACTCAGACTTTTTCCTATTGGTGTTTCTATTGAAAAAACACCAAGTAAAAAAAGGAATGTATTTTAGAATATATTTCCTAGAAATGAATGACAGAATATTTCTCTAAATAGCAAGTTAGCTATCATTACATTACCATAAACAGCTGTGCAACACACAAGAATATGCTATTCAACCACATGGTTTATTAAAAATGGAAAACTTAGCACTAACTTCCCTCCTAGGAAAGGTTTATTCCAAAACTCTACTCAGTTAGTGAGTACTGCTGAGGCTGAGCACACTTTCACAACATCAAAAACGACTTAGGTTTCACTTCTGCAACTCCCCAAAAGACCTACGCTCTAAAAAGCTGACCTCTTTAAATCAAAAGCCACTAGGAGGACATGCAACAGAGTAAGACGTTTCTAAGGTTTTCTTCTCTGTATTTTGTTGTGTATTTTGACAACCAAAACCAATAGTGAAGTTTCCATTCACTTCAGATGATACTCAGAGTTGCAGTTCATACAACTAATACAGCTGACTGGCAACAAGAGGAAGGCTTGCAAATTTCAATTATGAAGGAGATGCTTCCTTGGGGTCTTCAGGTGGTATATGAGGCCAGAAAGTGAGATTCCCAGAAACTACTCCAGATTTTCAGAATAAATGACATTCACACTAGCAGAATTCTGAAATATTGAATGGTCTCAAGCATCTGTCAACATACTATCCTGATTCAAAATTCTCAATAGCACTAGAATGTGCTGTCATTCACCATTAGTCTCACTAACAAATTCATTGCCTAGAGGCTATGAACTTACAGAGCTTAGTTGGTATGTCAGTAAAGACTTATAGTAACTCTTATAAAGCTTAAGCCAGTGTATTATTAGCAAAATCTCTGTAGGAAGTGCTTGTGAAAAAGTCAAAATACAAATAAGTACTTTTCCTAGGATTAAAAACCTTCATATGGCTAAGGCATAAAAAAAAATACTTAACCCAAATTTAAATGCAATCATGGCCACATACATCTGAGGTACAGTAGCTTATAATAGAAAAGTGGAAAAACAATTTAATTTTTTTTTGTAATTTCCTCTTTCTAAATGCTGATTATTTCTCTACATCATTGCTTTCAGCACCAAGCCTCAGTGTCATGGTTTAGTTGAAAATGTAGTGTTAGGTTATAGGTTGGACTTGATGATCTCAAAGGTCTTTTCCAACCGAGTTTATTCTGTGATTCTGTGAAGATCTGTCAGCATGTTTATTGCATTTAAAATTATCCTGCAACATATGTGAGAACCACAACTTTTTGAGGGAGATATATTTTTGTCCATATGAATGAAAACTGTTATCCATCAAACTAAATGGTTGTAGGTGGCCAGTATAAATCTTTTCTGCTCTCTAAATTGGTATGTAGCTCTTAACTCCCTTTAACCTCTTCATCCATATTTTTCTTTATTCGCTCAGCATGTCATATGGACAATACTACTCCAATGTAATACTTGTCAATCACTGCAGCCCTATATCTCTGAACCAAAATAGTAGTCTGCTAAGTATTTCAAATGTCTTGGATTGGTATTGCAACCCAAAAAACACAAGCTAAGAATTATGCTCAGTCTAAAGGAGATTAGTTTTAAAAATTCATACAGTAAAATGGTCACCACTCTGAGACTCCTTAGGTTCTGAATGCCACTTGCACAAGGGTTAAGATCCCACCTCTTATGATTTGTACTAAGCATCAGTGATGTTTGAAAACCTTACTCCCTTTGACTTATCTAGGAATGATATAGGGGTATCATGCAATGTGGGTTTTTCTACTATTGTAGAAAAACTACCACAAGTTCATACAGATGCACATCACAATGTTTTCTTGAAAACAGGAGGATTGCTTGCAAAATAAAATTCATCATTTTCCCATTTAAAAATTCTAATTTTTTTATCTAAACCAGGTATGAACAAGCATAGACTGATAATGACTAGAAACAGGCTGAAAAACACTGTTTTAAGGTGTAAGGTGCCTGACTTCCCTTCAGCATGAAATCTGCAAAACCTGAGGCTTTAACAATTTCACTCCTGATTTGTTAGGAAGAGGTGAGGAAAATGGAAGTGTTAATGTTTCAGCATGGCAGCTGGATGAGTGTAAGGAAAGGTAAGAAGAATATCACTGAAAAAGAAGGAGCAGGGAAATAGGAAAAATTAAAAAGATAAAGAAGAGTCAGGAGCAGTCATAAACATAGTCCAGCCCATTTGGTTTGCTTGCCAACTTTTTGGATTTAGTTTTTAGCGGCAATAAAAGTAATCCATCCACAAGCACCAAAGAAGCTGGTAAGTAAATACCATTAAAGAACACATGTAAATATAGAAACAAGTGCAGTGAAGCTCTAAGGAGAATATTTAGGTATTCAATAAAGCTCAAATTAGTTAACAGATGCAAAGGCTGAAGGAAAATTGCTTGTAGTGTTTCATCACATTTAAAAAGCCTTTTAAAATTTCTGCTTGGTGACAAGCTCATCAAAGTGCCTTAAAAGTACTTTGACTGTCAAGTTCCACTACCCTTATTGGATTTTTTTCCAAAGTTCCCACTATTTCTGATAGTTGAACATTTTTCCTGGTTTTCTAAACTTTAATATAGTCACTTTATTTGGTATTTTATCAGTATTGTTATATAGCTAAACTGGTCCTTTCCCCTTTCTAGACATCATACTTTCATTTTGCTCTGCTAAACAAACCATAGTTTATTTTATTTTTGCTCACAACAGGCTGCATATTGACCCTTGCCTGCATCCTTTTTCCTAAACACTGTATTAGAAACACTCCTACTGTAAAAGAATATAGCATGCTAGCAAAGAATCCTGGGATCTCATCATCCCTTTCCTTGGAAACATCTTTTTTCCTAACTCTTGACTTGTACTTTTTCTGTTATCAACTGTTACACTCAATTCCCCTAATCCTTTGTCATTTCCAACCAAACAATTTTCAGTTAATAATGAATTTTCTTATTACCCCTCCCTAAGGATAGGACTAAGCAGCTGTACCATTAAATATCATCTCATACCTTGCAGGCTATTTGACAAGGTGACCCAGTTATTCATCCATCTTTAAGATGATGCTGAACAACTTTGTTGTATCAGCAGGCTTTATTAAGGCCCTTCTGCCAACGACTTTAATGAAAACATTAAATTATGTAGGTCTAAAGACTGATCTCTGAATCTCTTTAACTTTCCTCTAAACTGATAATTTTCTTTTCAGAGCAGGCCAATGCAATTTTCTCTTCAACCACTTTAAAGCCTTTACAAAATATATTCTCAAATACATTTTTCAAATGTTGAAATAAATGTTGCAATATATGTTTCAAATTATTTTCTGATGTGTTATCTTTGCTTAATCCATGAAGCGTGGTTGTGTTTGTTTTTTTTTTTAATTCTATTACTTACAGTGAAACTTATTACACAGGTAGTAAAGAAACATGGGGCACTTTTTTCATTACTCAAGGGAAAAGGTTAGATAACCTGGTTGGAAAATATTTGAATTTCATTTCCGTTCTAGTGGAAGCAGTTTTCATATTCTAGCCTTTTCTCCACCATTGTTTAGTTTACCTCCAGTTATAAGTTCTATTACCGCAGATGAAAATTGAAAACCCAGTTTAAGGGCTCTGCCTAGGCTTCTCCAAATGTCTAGTTTCACAGGAAGTTATCTTTGTTCCCTCACCTTATTTTTTTATTGGTGAAGTTAAAGAACATTGAGATTTTTGGGTTACTTCTTTTACAAAGTTAGACCAAATTTTCAGCAATTCTTACTCTTAATTCTTCCATGTATCTAACACTTAAAAATTAAGCCCAGAAAACAGAGAAAATCTTTTTGCATTTCTGAAGGCTTTGGCTAATCCCTGGGTTCATTACAGCAAGTACTTCAGGCTTTCTTCTTTGTTTAATACACAAGTTCTAGCTATTTTGTATATTTGATCAAATTACTTTTCAATGCGTTTAATTTCATTTGACTTCATGAAGTTATCCTCTGATGTCTGAGTTGTTGTTATTTTACAGCTGACATACTTACCTGCATTTTTTCTTTATTTACAATGAACCAGTCTTTAATGACTCTAATTATTTATCAAAGATAAATCTGAAGCCATAAACATTTGTATTTTATGTGAATTTGGAGAAATGTTAGCTATCACATCTGCAGATGTACCTGGCAGTACACTTATTTTCTCATCTTAAGATAAATTTAATTCTGACATCATTCCAATAAACTCACAGCTATCAAACCCATGCAACTAATAGTAGAGTGACAGAAGTTTGATCAACAACCAAACCTGGCACAATCCCAACATTTTTTTTTTTTTAATGAATCTACCATACACCTCTTGAAGCCTTTTTGACAGAAAAACCTTTTTGTACCATTCTTGTATCTTTGAAATCTATTGTACCATAAACACTATATCTCTGACTTCAATTGGAAAGCTCTGGTTTTTCCAAGACTACTATCCTACCATGAATTTCTGCTATTTCTTTTATGATCAGACTCAAAAGATTACATACAACCCTTTCATTAATTCCACCAGCCGTCTACCGCAGTCAGTAACAGGTCATTGTATTTCATCTCCATCTTCAGATGTGCCTTCACCCCTTTTAAAGTCTATATTTTATGTACCTTCCCTTCTCTCTGAGAGCTGAAAGCTACAAATTGTGATGAAATACTGATTTGTGGCAACAAGAAATGACAGTGAAGAGTTACCAAACCACCTCATTGACAGTTACCCTTCTACAAAAGCTCCATTTCTTTTTCATTAATTCCATAATTGCTGATTTTGTGCAATGTTTACTACAGCTCATGATCTCCAGACTTATATTCCACTTCCCTGCAAATCTATTTTACCAAGCAGCTGCTTCAGAAAGCAAGCATTTTCCTACAGGAGTTACAAGGTTCAAATTATTTGGAAAAAGCAGAGAAGCAAAATACGAAATTCATTGGCTGTCACAGAATTAGAAAAAAATCTCCTTAGAAACAAGCAGTTTTCTCCAGGGCAGGAGGAAGAAATAGTGCACAGCACACCATCAGGAGACAGTAGCTTTAATAAAAACTCTCACTATGGAGAGTACATGTAAAGCCATGGTGTTTATGACTTCCATAAGCAGGAAGTTAAGATACATGTTTTTGTGCTTCCAAAGAATGTGTAGGATGGTAGGTGAGAGAGAATGAGTAGGAGTTTACCAGGGTTGTAGCAGAGAATATGCAGAGTCTCAAGCAGAGGGGAAAGTGTTGAGGTAGTAAGAAGGGAAATCAGCAGGGTGGGGAAGGCTGGAAGGCTGTTCCTGTTTCACCTCCACAACTTCAACTTTGGCATAACCATAGTTCCCTGCTCAAGAGTGAGGAGTGCCAGGATCAGCTGAGTCTGAATTTAATGTCTGCAGGAAAGAGGAAGGTCATGGGAATGCTGTAGCAATCCCTCCTGCAGGTGCCAGAAACTCTACACTGATCCCCATCTGAAATCTCAGGAAACCTTTTGCTTGCTGGTCTCCTCCAGCAGGCCTGTGGATCACAGCAAATTGTTGTGAGATGCAAATAGTGCTACCTTTTAGGGGAATTTGGACAGGCTGTAGAAACAGACTGACCTGAATGTCATCCCACGCCCTAGAGAAGTGCCCTAATCACTGCAGGAATTCTGTGGTTTGGGTTTTTTAATATTCTTTTTCTTCACATAAAAACTGTATATAGATCCCTCACTCCAAATGACAGTGCAGGACTAACAGTCTTATTCAATAACTCAGTTTCATCTGATTTCTGAATATTCTTTCTTACTCACCACTTCAATGATTTGGAAGTCAGTAAATACGTATCAGGTCTTAACACTCTAGGAATGCTACCCTATGACCAGTTTAATAGTACAACTAGCATTTTGGAGATTCAAGCCTTCAGAAAAATTTTAGCTGTATGTCATACTAGGTAACCTTGAGATAAACAACAACCATCTAAGAGCCATGAATGTATTTGTTAAGGGGTAGTAACAAAAGAAGAATTATACATGTTAGTCTTCCATTAAAAAATAAACAAAATATATAGTTGAACAGTTGCTGCAGTTTCAATGTTTCCTTTGTCACATCACGAAACAAGTCACTGACTATATTTTGTTAAGGAGAAAGGAATTCTGAATCTAGGTTTGTGTGATACCTGCTTCAAGGGGGAAAACCCCCCAATGAATCTTTCATTTTTTGTCAGATAAGACACTCCCAATAGAGGCTGAAAAACACACATTTTAAATAACTATTATAAAGATGTTGCAATCATCATATACTTCCATTTTCTTCCCACTCTATTACTAGACATAATTGCATATATGTACATTTGTAATTGAACTGCAAAATGGAAACACCTATTTGTTTATCTTTCATATTGCTGCATATGACATTTTATCTGTATTTTATCTGAACATTTTAAAATAAGGAAACAAATAGTTCAAAGCATCACAGCTCAACAGCTGGATTTTACAGTTGGTTTATCACTAAAGTGAGGTTTTCAGTTCCAGTTTCACATTGTCCAAACAATTAAGTAGAATCATCAGTGTGTTACTTCCCACTACTGGGCTTGGTAATGATTCATGTACAGGTAAGAATATATATTTTAATTGAAGGAATGTATAGTTATCATTGTTTAGCTCATATTTACAAAACCAATACACACAAAAAGTTTTGTGCATTAAACATATTGACAGAGCTGTCACTAATATTTAAAGGGATGAGACCATGAGACCATGCTCTTCTACCATGAGAGCATGAAGTATTACTCCTCTGGGTTTCAAAGCAGAGAATGAAAACATATGTACATTTTGTAGGTAAACCACACTACTAGTGGTGACAAATCTACTGTTTTACTTTAATCTGACCTTGTACTGACCTTGCTGAAAATTTTGGGCTAGACAGATTGTGTACTATTTTTAGCCTATCAGAAGTCATCAAACAATTTAAATATAGTGGTAAAATGGCAACAGAAGCCATGCCAACCACAGGAATAAGCTACAGGAGATGGCCCTGATTGCAGCCATAAAGGAAGGGCCTTGCAGGAGAGTACTGACAAGGGAAAACTACATGACTAATACTGAATGATTTTTGGTGCCAATGGTGGTCAGTGCTCAGCTTGCCTGAACTCATTGCTGATGTACAAATATGCACATCCTTTCTCTGCTTAAAGTGGCCTCCAGTAGCAAAGGAGAAAGGAGAACCAGCACCACCTTACAGTCTCAGTGGAAGGAAAACTATGAGTCCTATGTGAATCACTAGTAGGACAGTGATTCAAATACAGATAATGCAGAACCATTGGCATAACTCTTACCACAGTTCAGAGCTTAAGCCCCATGTACACTCTCTTAAAGCACTGAACTCTACTTACTGGACTGGAGATTTTAGATAGGGTTTAATTATAAAAGCCTTTATACCCATTTAAAAGGGTATTTCTTTTAAAATCCAAATTATTGGATTTTAATGCCACTATGAGTTGGTAATTCTCTAGGCATAGTTACAGACTTAAATTTTAACAAGGCTGTAGCCAATTTTCTCCTAATGAAGATGTTCTCTTTATAAGGAAAAAACCAAGAAAATGTTGTATACGTTCCCAGAACAGCTGATACTAGCTTCATGAAGTCTTCACTCCTAATCCTGAAATACCAAAAAGTAGATTTCCTAATCTCTTATATTACATTTTATCGAACTTTTGTATTGCTTTGTCATTTCTGGAAGCTGTTCACAGTGATCCAGCTCCAGAATCTGCACCCTCTTTCTGGGAAATATCCATGTTCTCCCTTTCTTTGCTGTAATTACTGTCTGCTCCTTGAGGTTTTCTTCCTACCTTTAGACATCTATCCTCATCAGCCTCCTCTCAAGGACTCCTGCCTTTTTTAGACCTTCACATCTATGTTCACAGCTTACTTCCTACCTCCTAATGATACATTTTTTCTGCTCTGAATGGAGCTGTTGAGGAAAAAGACTTTGTGAGACTGAAATAAGTAAATAAAGAGTCCTTCTTATTGTAAGTGGCCATTTAGGAAACTAGTTAATTTTCTCAGCCATGTAGAAGCAGCCTTGCTTGGAGGTATATTTTTCATGTAGTGTACTTACGCTGATCTCTATGGACAAAGTAGCAGAGAGAAAAAGTGACTTTTCCTCTTGCTTCTAAAGCAAGGAGTGAAACAGTAGAGAACAACATGTGTATGAGGGAGGAAGGAGGAAGATAATCAATTTAGCAAAACAATCCTGCAAATCCTTCTAACAGATCATTATTGAAACTGGTTCCTTGAAAATATGTCATAGTAGACCTTGCTTGAATCAAATAGGAATATATTCAGAGGTTCTAAAGTGATATTGGCCTCAAAACCAAACATTTAGAGATCAGAGTAGGGGGACATATCATAAATGGAAAAAGGAAACTAACACTGCACAGCTAAGTTTCCAAGCAAGGTGGGTACCAAAGACTGTACAGATGTCAACTGTGGGCAGCACATCTCCCTTCTTCCAGGGATCAGCAGCTTGTACTGATTCTGCTTGTGAGAAGTCATCCTGAACATTCAGGATGTGGCATTATATGCCAGTAGGCCCCATACTGAGTGATCTGTATGAAAGAGTTTTCCAGTTTTGCAAGTTAAATTAAGAAGTGCAATACAACTGATGCAAAAAGGCTAAAGAAGCAGAAGGATTCTGCAACCCCCTGCCAGCAGTAATCAAATTGAGGTATCTACAGCCTATTTCTTATGAAGAAACACTAATCATAACTTGTCATCTTGTGAACATTTTAATTTGAACCTTGGAACAGTTTTTTAAAATTTAAAGCATCCCGAAGACCATCTGCACATAGAGCGTGAAAATGCAAAAGGATTTTGACTATTACTAGATTTTGATGACACAGGGGCTCACAGCTCAGTCATAGGAAGGATTTAAATTATTAAATTTAAATTATTTAATGGGCTTTTTAAACAAGATCAGGCAAGAGAGTGTAGACTTTTCTAAAGTAAAGGAGTAGGACAACTTTCCATTCATCAGAAATCACAAATGCTTTATAATCCCCTTTAAATCCTGCAACTATTAAATAACCCTTGTGTATACACAGATGTATCTGACCTCAGTTCACCTTCTCATATTTATATGATTTTAAGGGAAAATCATTGCCTGTTATCTGTCTTTGAATTACTGAAAAATGTCAGTCATCATTCAAACCTCCCTGGGCATAGCAAAATCCCACAGGAACACAGTGCAATGAAGAACTGAGGCACCCTAATAGAGGCTAAACTGAAAACAGAGGGAAAACAACAACTTCTTTTTTTAGCTTATTTTAGCTTTTAGTAAGAATAACTTAGCAATCATGACCCTGAGGCTGGAAAAATGTACAAGTTCTGGGACCAAGAGTTCTCTGAGTGGAAGATTAAATTCAATTTCAATGAAGTATCAGACAGGTCACAGAAGACAAAACACTTTTTAAAAAAATACTTTCCAGAATTTAGAGCTTGCTGGATTTATTGCATTTTACAACTGTTGCATCTGTTTACCCACCCATCAGCACCTTCTCTTGGCATTTTGTGCTGCCAGCCCAGCAGGGATACATTATGTTCAGAGGTGAGGGTTATTATTTTGGCAGTATGCAAGGACTGAATATGTATCCAGGGGAAATTATGCTATCTCCTTTCTAGAAATGCCAAAAAATCAAAGGAATGTGATCCCATGCCACCTATAGTAGCTTTGACAGCCATAACCTAAGTTAGTGGTCAGACTAGAGAACCCCCATCCAGTCTAATTTACTTCACAAGGCTGCAGTTCTTGTCCTTACCCAAAGTTAAACCCCCCTTCAAAAGTAAAGTAAGTTTGATTTTTTTCCCTTGTCTTTGCTGTTTACATAATTTGTGGGAATATCCAGCAACTTCAAAATCCCTGTACTGTCTACTCTTAGGGTCAGTTCCCCATTCCACTTAAAACATCTCATGTGAATAGAATAAAGGTGCAATTTTACTTAATTCCTTGCATTTGAAAACAAGGATAGCAGCAGTACCCTGAGTCACAATATAATACAAGGCATTTTAAACATTTTATAGGACATATTGTGCTAAACATAAACTTAAACTTAACATTATCCATGCAAGACATATCCATTGATGCCTACACAGAATTATATGACTTCACAAAAGAGAAAAATCTTAAACATTTAAATGGCTAAGAAAAAGCTATTTTGCTGAATTTTACAAACATCTGAAGAACTTGCAAATGGATAGTATTATAGTTATATAAGAAATTCATGTCTTTGATCTAAAAAGGGATGATAAAATTGCAGTGTTGATCTTCTCTGTTAATAGTTTACTCCTAGCAAGAAAAATGATCATACATAAAATTCTTATACTGAGAAGAAAAAAAAAGATGGATAAACAGTAAACACAGTCTAACTACTTTCATTTTTAGAAACACTTTATCTTTGTTTTTTAGATATTTATCATGTATACAGTTGATTTGATTCCTCAAATACAAAGGATGTTAAAGCGTTTATACATTGCTTTAGTATGTATTGTGCACAGAGCACTTCCATGTAAGCAGATTTCTGTGCCTGAAATGAGACTTGTGAAAGTCAGTGTGCTTCTGAGACGATGCAGAGCCTTCCAATGCATAAGAGCCTAAAGACAACAACGTATGCATGTTACAGCACAACAGCAATATTTTCAACCCAGTATGAAACCACATTTGATTTTGGCAACCACTTGAAACATACCAGCCTTTCAAGTGTCACAGGCCACCTGCTGTGCTTGTTGGTGATATAAGGCTCTCAGTGATCAGTAAATATGCAAAGAGTTCTAATAGTAATGCTGTTTTGCAGTTTCAGTTCCTTTTTTGCAACCATAATTCTCTTTGTTTTAATAACAGCAACAGTACAGGGTATGCTTTTATTCCCTTAAAAAAAAAGGTATTTGATTTCAGTTAAGTGGAAATTTGTTCCTTATTGGAAAAAATTATCATATTTTAGGCAATATCATCCCAGAGCAATTGCATCTAATTATACACATTAGATCTTGCAGAATATCTGTGGAAATTACATCTTCTCCCTTGCAGGTATCAGTCACAACGCTTCTGGCTGGCCCTTTTCCACGTTGCAATAAGACAAAAAAAGCAGACCTTAAATCACTGCGAGCTCCTCTTTTCCCCAAATGAATGCTCATGCCTGCTCTTTTGATAGTGGTGGTAAAAAATCTGTATAGATCTGTATGTACGTATACAGCAGCAGTGACACCCAATGGTCACCCACAAATTTTACTTTCAACAAGGAGCATACTCTGCCACTGAAAGTGAACGGCTCAAAGTAGTAGTCTGAACTGAATTTCACATCTACACATTTCTTATCATAACCCTGCTACAAACATGGTATTTTAAGTTAAATCTTTTAATTGGATCAGTCAACGATAACAGCCAAAATAAAAACAAACTACTAGCAAACAAAAATCGCAGCCTGTTAAATGCTTACACATTGTAAAATATTTCTGCACCTGTAAGACATTTTAAAACATGGAATGTAATGGGGAAGAAAAAAGACTAAGAGTACTTCAAAATGGTTGTTCCAAACGAAAATAAAAATTCCTGGCATCATATGAAGTTCCTTATTTAAAGTTAATCAGTTAACAATTACTGCTCCAAGTGACTCATAATTGTGTTTTTCTAAAATAATCTGTGCATTGTGACAAAGCAATGTAAACATCGTGAATATTTTAAGTTTTGATCTTACAACTAAAACAAGCTACTCCCAGCCCTAGTGATAAGGATGCTGACCCTGACCAATAAATTAAACATAAATCATTGAGGTTTACCCTCATTCTCTCATCTGCTGATTAACTTTGCCAAACAAGATGCACCCGGTAAAAGACATTTCATGTTAGTGAAACCATCAGTAACAGACCAAATTGAAACTGGCCTTGTAACACCTAGTCAGGATTAATACTGGAGCTGGAGAGAAGTAAGACAACTATTTCTGATACCAGAGGACTGAAATTTGCAGGAATTTTACACCACTAAAGCATCAAGGAACTGTCAATCCAAAAACACTTTCACAATCAACCAGAGGCAGCAAATTCCTCCAGAATAGGTTCTGTCCTCTGTAAATTGTTTGCACCAGTTTGGGAAACAATGAAGACCTACAAGGAGGATTGGACACACCTTTACTAGTGTGTCCTGGAGGCCACCTTAACTCCCACACAGCATGTGGCACAGAGCCATGAGGTTACACAGCCCTAAGGTAAGTAGAACTGAGCTTGTCTTTCTTTACCCTCATGAGTGCATAGTGAAGGTATTACTACCACCTGTGTGAGGTGCTGTTCTCTACTTGCTGATAAACCTTGTAAATTCAAGACAGATCAGCATTTCTGTAGCTGATTTTTATTCTAGGTACTCTCATGAGATAACAGATCTCAGTGCTTTTTCCTCTAGCCCCTTAACATTTTAATTTTGTTGCCTTGTAAAATTGTGTTGCCTTGTTTTTCTCACATCTTTACAAGAAGATAATAGTATAAAGACCTAGAACAACCCCTCAATCAAACTAATACTCCCATTAGAGATATTTTGTACAAATCGGATTACCAATATTTTCAAATGGCAGAAATTTAAAAAGTCACAAAAAATACATACACAGTATATGATGCCACATATGCAAAAAAAGCCTAAATCAATTTTAAAGAAAATGTGATTTAGTAGGAAGAGTAATTGTACTGTGACCTTTTCCAGCATCCTTCACCTCATCAAAAGTAAATAGTACCAAATCTTTCAGCACCTCAGAAAAATTTCTTCTGGCTTCAACTGCCTTTTTTGTTCAATTGCTAACTACATTAGTAGTTTTCTGCTCCATAAATTAGAGAAAGATGGATTCAATGGATCAGCTGTTGGGAGAATAAGGAATTGGTTTGGTGCTGGTGCTGCACCTGGGCTGGGGCAGCCCCCAGTGCCAGCCCAGGCTGGGCATGGACAGACCCAGAGCAGCCCTGCCCAGAAGGACTTGGGGGTGCTGGGGCTGAGAGCTGGACATGAGCCAGCCATGGGCACTCCCAGCCCAGAAAGCCAAGGGTGTCCTGGGCTGCACCCAAAGCCCCGTGGGCAGCAGGGCAGGGAGGGGATTCTGCCCCTCTGCCCTGCTCTGGTGAGACCCCACCTGCAGATCTGCCTCCAGCCCTGGGGGCCCAGCACAGGTGGGACATGGAGCTGTTGGAGAGAGTCCAGAGGAAGGACACCAAGGTGATCAGGGGGAAGGAGCACCTCTCCTAAGAGGAAAGGCTGAGAGAATTGGGATTGTTCAGCCTGGAGAAGAGAAGGATTAGAGGTGACCTAATTGTGGCTTTCAAGTACCTGAAGGGAGCCTCCATAACAGAAAGGGACTTTTTACAAGAGTATGTAGTGATGGCACAAGAAGGAATGGCTTCTTTTCTGGGGTAATTTTATGATGATCCTCTACTCCTCTATTTGATCCTCTAATCGCCTGCTCTATGGCCAGAAATGGTTGCTGTAGTTTTAAGATGGATCCTGGTGAGGGGTGGGGTCCTCAGGGCTCTCATGTTAGCTTAGGCAAGAAGGGTTTTTTAATCTTTCCTTGGCCTTGGACACAGTAGTTCTTCAGCGGGCTTTGCTTCTTCTTGAACTGTTCTGCTCGGTTTTGGTCCAAGATCAGAGAGGAGAAATCAATGAGAAAAACATTAGCCGTGGACCCGCGGGGACCCGGGGGGGAGCTTCGTCTGGGGCCCAGAACTGAGAATGGCCAACTGGTCAAAAGTAAGGACCCTACATCCACCAGCTTCATCTTCTGTGAGAAGGAGGCCATCAGAGGCTCATCTGTTTGTTTTTTTTCCCACGCTGTTGTGTGAACTTCTTTTCTTTCTCTGATACAAAAGTCGGCTTTATTTTGTTGCTCCCTGCCACATGGCCAGCCATTTCTTTTCTTTCCCTGGCATTTTTGGATTTTTTGATCTGGTGTGAGGGGGTGTATGTGTGTGAGGGCTAAGATTCTGACAGCTCAATATCTAGCATTTATTAATTTTTTCCCATGCATTGTAGACACTTGATTTGTCAATAAATGATTGGGGGTTTTACGCTTTCATCCACTAGTATTCATTTTCTCATTGGCAAAAAGGGATTGTTGGAACTCCTTTTTTTGTTAGCAGGAACAGAGTGTTCTTCTCCTGAACTTGTCTCTAAACTGAGATAGCTTTGAACTGAAAGTGAGTAAGTTTAGATTAGATACCGGGAAGAAATTTTTTACTGTGAAGGCAGTGAGGCACTAGTTACCCAGAAAAGCTGTGGCTGCCCCATCTCTGGAAGTGTTTGAGGTCACATTGGATAAGGCTGTAAGCAACCTGGTCATGTAGAAGGCATCCCTTTGCCTAGCAGTGGGTTGGAATGAGATCAGCTTTAAGGTTCCTTCCTACCCAGGTTATTCTATGATTCCATGATTAGTAAAGTCATTGGAAAGAAAAAAACAAGTGGAATTTCTCTCAATTGCTCCCAGAATAAATATTCTAAATATAAATATATTCATAGTTTTTGTAAATATAGTATTTTTAAACATGGTACTTGATGTCATGATGTCAACAACTGTAACATAAAGGCCTTTGGCATTGTAAATACATACATGTAAATACATACATTGTAAAAGTTTTGCATTTATATTAATTCTCTGAGGGTTTAATATTTTTTTCTCCTATTTTACTGATTATATGATGCAGTACATGTAGTGAAGTAAGCTGTTTATAGTCAAGAAATGAGCCAAGGTTAATGTATGTATTTTGACTGTGAGTACTAATTTTGACTCAGAGTACTAATAAGCCCTTAACCAGGACTTGAATAAGTAACAATTAAGTCTAGAACTGGAATGCTGGTTCATTCACTATGGTGCAAGACATGAAAACTATACATTTCCATACAAGTACTCTGCTGTGGGAGGTGCATTACTGAAGGCATGCACAGTCAGTAACTCTGAAGGCTACACTAAGTTAACTATGTCATGTTCCACTGTGGGGAACTGCGAGGAATTCTTTTAAATTGCTATCTCAGGGAAAATTAAGCACAAACGAGGCAAATATTATATCTGAGATCCATTTATGGACGAGAGAAACTACCAGAGGAGGACAGGAAAAGTGGAAGTGAAGGAGGGAAAGTGATAATTAGAGAGACACAGACAGCGACAGAGACAGGCACAGCCACAGCCACACAGACACAGGCACACAGACACGGACACACAGACA
>VXBB01019372.1:0-21325 GCA_013399915.1 Illadopsis cleaveri | reverse complement strand
AAACCACAAAAAAAAAAATAAAAACCCACCAAAAAAAACCAAATCTGACTTTTCTTAATTTTTTCTTCCTTTGTTTCTCCTTATAAATAGTCCATGAACACAACTTTGACATCTTCAGCCATCACAACAGGAACAGGTACTCCTGAACAGGGAGGGAGCACAGTACAAATATTTAATTAAGACCTGTCAAGCACCATATTTCACTTTCCCATCACACCTTCTGAATTGGCTTACCTTATTTTAATAAAATTATTTCATCGTATTTGCTAGTGGATAAGTTATGCTACATTGCTGTGATTTCTTGTGGAAATCCTTTTTGCATTTTCATGCCAGCAAACAGAATTATTGATGGCAATGCTGATCAAGGGAGTGGCAGGCAGGGAATTGTTGAACCAACTAATCTTACTTTAGTCTAGTGAGGTCTGACACTACATTATATCTCTCTCTATATAAACATATAAATGTTAGGAATAACATTTCAGTAATAAATTGCTGGGTCTCTGTAAATAGCATTTGTCAGGGTTTGGGGTCCTTGGTAAATCTGAAGGGTTTGAGATGTGCAATTTCATGTTAGCCATTTTTGCTAGTGTGGTATTTGTAAATTCCTGTGAAAGCTTGGGAAAAAGTCCTGTCATAAGCAGGCTGTATTTTATTTACTTCTTTTCAGTAATATTGTGGTTGAAAAAAGCATAATTCTACACAAAAGTAGTATTAGAAATAAATAAAGTCAAAGAAACCCTTCTACTCTACACAACCCAAATAAGGGCTCACCTGAGTTCCTGGGTCAAGACTGGCCCATCTCACCTTAAAAAATTTGGGACTCTATTTATGAAAATCCATGGAAGAGCACCAAAAAATAATCAAAATTCTAGAAGGGATGAAATACACCCAGTGGAAACCAGGAAAACCTCTCAGTCTAGTCTGGACTACAGACAACTGAGGAGACAGCTGCAGCTGTTTAAAGGTTGCCACAAAGAGTCATAAATGTGTTATATATGTTCATCTGGACAAGGCAAAAAATCAATGGGCAAAAATAAACGAGGACACACTTGGGTGACATGTTAAAACAAAATGCTCCTAGCCATAAACATAGACAAAAATTTAAATAATTCACACAGAAGGGAGGTGGATTCCACTACCAGGAGCTTTGAAAAGCCACACCAGGGAACCACAGTGCCATGAGCAGCTGAGGAGAGGCTACAGAGCTTCCTGCAGTCCTTCCTCAGTCACTTTTTGATTCTGGCTCAGTAATGTGACCTTCTGAAATGAGGTTCATCAGCAAAGGTGGGCACGGGACATTGGCTACACAAACTAATAAGAAAACTAGATAAGAATAAATAAGAATAGATTTATTTAGATAGTAAGTCTATTCTTATTTAAGAATAAATAAGGAAAGGCTGTGAGAAGAGTTGGGTTGTTTTCCAGTACAAAGAAGATGTTGCTGTGAGTATGCCTGGCAACAAGAAACTGCTTGCTTAGTTAGTTCTGGAAATTATCTGATAAATGTGTGACCCAAAAACGCTCACAGGAGGCTGCCCAGCACTGAGAAAATGCACTCATGAACAGAAATAAATGATTCTGGGCACTATGTACACCCCAAGTGGCAGTGACAAGTGAAATAACCTTCCTCCATGGAAGAAGGAGGCCAAAAATTGGAATAATTTTCTTCTTCCACCACTCTGAAGCCAGGGTAGGAGCAGAAAGCAGCTCTAACCTTATTGCTTTGGGGATTTCATGGCAGCAGGCTCCAAAAATGACAATTGATTTTCTAGACAGAGGATTCATAAAACTTTTGAAGCCCAGATAGATTTAATCTAGCACCTTTCTCAGAAAATCAGTTAGCACACTGAAAGCTGTTTGATTATTCAGACACAATCTATCTTGGGCAAATCCTTAGTTCATTTTCCACCCCTTTTTTCTTTATCTCTGTTTCTTTAATTACAACTTGTCTGGTGGATATCCTTCACCCACAGCAATTATAACAAGCCTGTAACTGCCTTCATTATCTCTTCCTTCAGGATCTCTTTCAAATCCTGGCACTGTGCTGAGGTCAGACCAATGACACTGTACTTGTCCAGATCACTGTTTTACAGTGTCACACAAGGTCAGACATGATATGGATTAGCACTAAAAATAAACATGAGGAAATAACAGTGGGGAGAGCTGAGAGAGGAATATCCGGCTGCAGCTGAAGACCTTGATAAAACTGTGCATTTTCATACCCAGTCCTTGAAACAAAAAGTACAAATGTCCTGAAATAATATGCAGGCAATAAGCAGTTAATGGGTATTTCCACTCTTCAGGAGAATAAATACCTCATGCTGCAAAACCCTGGAATGGAAATTAAGTTCAAACATGCAATGTGCAAGATCAACCTCTGAGCAAACACTCCAGGATTTTTATGAGCTCAGAACTCATCAATCAAATAACTAAGGATGAGAACGACTCTCAAACAACAAAAAAATTACCAAGAAATGTAAAAGTGGTTATAAAGACTGAACATAATGCCATGTCCATTTAGAAAAGCATGCCCTACCTATCACTTTTGTATCACTGGTATTCCTACAGTAAAGAAAAGATACCTTACAATAGAATTGCAAACATTATTACAGCTCAAGCCATGATGAAATTTCACTTAGAGCACTGTTTCACAAATAGATAAACTGAAGTGAAACAAGTACAAGGGCCTTTATAGATTTTGATGGCAATTGAAAGCCTGCTTTGGAGCAGAGGCTAAAAAAGACTGATCTGCTTAGCCAATGACAACTGAGGCTGAGAGGTAATATCTTTACTTGCTTAAACATATTTTTATCAATATGAATGTAAATAGGTACAGAAAAAAAAAATTTAAAAAAATTTAAAAATCAATATAAAATTCAATAAGAGATCAGAGTAAGTTTCATAATTTTTGGTGCCAACAGACAGCAGAAAGGAGTATGGGGGACCCTGTCAGGAGGGCAGGAGTAAACTGGAGGGCAGATCAAGCATCATAATCTTCCATCCCTCAAGGGAAAAATGCAGCCTTGGTGGAATGACCAGATCACCTGCTCTGAGGGAAAAACTTCCCACAGCAAGGAAGTCGGTGGGAAACCCAAAGGAGGGAGAAAAATGAAGTCAATTCAATACTTTACACTGATGTAAAAGCTTTCCTGACCCACATTAAACACGTTGGCAAGTCCTGGTGAGTTCAGCATGTTTCTGCAGTGAAAATGTGATGAACTTTGAGGGGCTCAGATATCAGTTTCAGTGAAGTGCCTGTGATTTCACAGAGTATTTTGGGTTGGAAAGGACCTTTCAGGATCATCTAGAGCCACCTCCCTGCAGTGAGCAGGGACATCTTCAGCTGGATATGCTGCTCAGAGCCCTGTCCAGCTCACCCTGGGTGTTGCCAGGGCTGGGCTTTGCTCTCTGGGCTGCCAGTGCTTCACAAATCTCGTTGGAATAAATGTTTTCCTTGTAGCTGCTCTAACTCCACCCCCTCAGTGTAAAACCCTCACCCCTTGTCCCATCCCAACAAGCCCTGCTGGAAGCTAAGGTTTGGAGACACAACACCTGCCTGCAGTACTTCAATGAAATAAATTTTAATTTGCACTTAAGCAGAGATGGACTGCTAAGACTAACTCACTGCATTTTCTCTTTTGTCTCCCCTAAAACTTGATATACCAGGGAGGGAGGATAGTGGGATAATGAATTTAATAATTTACTACAATTCCAGTAAGAATGTTGAATTGTAAGGAAAAGGATTTCTTGCATGATACCCTAAAATACCCTTAAAATTCTTGATAAGATTGAGCTCCCAACAACTGGTTTAGATACTGAAGTTTCCAACTCAAACACAGTTATAAAATGAAATTAAGGGGGAAAAATCTAATGCTTAAGAAGTAAAAATGCTGCTGGTTGTAATTTGTGTCTGAATGTGAATCTGGGACAAAACATTCAAGTGTGAGTGTGGTTGAACACAGGTTTAACTGCTGTTCACAGCAGAGATTAATTTTTAATTTGTTTCAGTGCTGTTCTCAATAAGAATACAATAGTAACCTCTCAGATAAAAATCAGTGTGCACACATCAGTGTTAACAGAGAAACCTCAGCTTTTGCACAGCCTGAGAAGCCAAAACTTCACCCTGTGAATCTTTCAAGGACATCTCCAAAGATAAGATCATGGCCCTGACAGCCATCACACACATCATGCATGTTGTTGGCAGATTAATTTTCACCTTGTCTTGCTGGGAAAACAAATGCAAAAAATATTTACATCTTTGGTTAATGTTTTCGTGGCAAAGGTCAGTTATTTTTGCAAAATGAGATTTCATGTTGTGGGTATTTTAAGGCGTCGTGCAAGAATTCATTTTCCTGACAATTCAACATTCTTACAGGAACTGTGGTAAATTCACAAGTAATTGAGCCTCAGGATGATATTAACATTATAACATCCATTCTTTGCTCTTTTCATAAACATACAGATTTCTCTGTTGGCTGAGTGAGCACATCTGGCTCTCAAGATTTCCCTGTCTAGAAACTGCATGTCCACTGACTCTCCAGTCTGTAATTCAGAGAGCACCTCACACATATGGAAATAAAGTTGTCTTGCTGATTACAGAATCACACACTTTTAACAGGAAAACTCTTTTCAATTTAGCTTCTGTGTACAAATAAAAGTCATCATTCCAGGTGTATAAAGTGCAGAATTAGAAAAAAAAAGCTTTATGTGCATAAGCAAAATTACATTTTCTAATTACAGAAGTGTACATAATTTAAGAGGTAATTGACCAACAAATGTTGTGCGTGAATCTGTTTAACCCAGCTGCATAAGTCATTTATGAAGTGGGAATATAGCTAAGATAATAATTTGCAGAGGCAGTAAAAACAGTCATTAAGAACAGTTTGAATGTTTGCCTGCTTTCCTATAATCTTTCCATATAGGTACCCTTCAGATTTAACCCCTGCCCTTCTGAAACACTATAAAATCCATACAATTATTAGGACAGTCCCCAATCTTCTAAACCTGCAAGGCTGCAGGATTTGAATGTTTGCATCAGACTTCTGTAAGTGCTGTTATCAATCTCACATGGGCTCTCTCAAGGAATATCAAGTTGCAGCAAATGGAAAATCTCCAGAACAAATAAAACCATCAATGCATCCAAAAGAGAGAGCCAAATTTAAGTCCAATTTGAATGTGACTTTGAGACCTGACATTGCAGGTGAGTGTCTTTACCACTGGATATCCTTTCCATACTGCTGCCCACAGAAAGCTTTGGAAGGCCTTGGGTTTGTCCCACTGTGGTACAGAATCACTTCTGAAATCTCAGGGGGAAAAAAAAAAAAAAAAAAAAAGCCTGGCGTGGAAGAGAGTTCCTGTACACAGCTGTGTCAGAGGCTGGATTGAAAGCTGCATTTGCACATCCTGCCACTCTATCTTGGCATCTTTCTGCATGCTTGGTGGCTGTGACTGCCTGAGCACTCCTCCAGCAGCACACCAAGCCTTCCTCAGGCACAAATCAAGGTGGAGTTACCTCTGCATCTAACAGCAGAGCACTTGTGCACCCAGCTCGTGGTGCTGCCTCACCTCTGTGCCTCTCCAAGGCTGTTATCAACAATGAATTCCCAGGGAGTCTCCTGCACTTGGAACTGGGTCCACAGCTCTGCTGTGTGTTGATTTGTGCAGCTCTACCTACAAGGTGTCCTACAGAGCAAAGTGCTGATTGTTAGCTATTGTTAGCTGTTAGTTCCCCCACTAAAGGTGTTCCCTCACACCTTTCAGCTCAATGTATAAACCTGTACTGAAGGGTAAAGAATAACCTTCCCTAAGAATGGAGCAACAACAAAAAAGAATAATTTAAGGAATTGGTGGGAAAGGGGGAAGCACTCAAGCCTGGTGAGAGAAACTGCTGTGCAACAACATAAGCAAAACAATTCCATCCATGTGGTACAGAGGGAAATTCTGCAGGTGTGCAAGAACCAGTGTGTTCAGGTAGCGTGGGGAGAATCAGGTGAAAACTTGGCGTGGCAAAATGTGCTAACTTTATTATAAATGCTTTGGTTTTGGGGTTTTTTTTTTGTGGGACACACAAATCCTGCCCACGTCTTACCATCGTGTGTCCATACACATCCCTCTGGAAAAAAGTGCATTTTGTGCAAGTCTGTACTTAGATCTGAACACCAATTCAGCCACCAGATAAAAAAGTCTAAGTTATCCTCTGGAAAAACACTGGTAACCTTTAAAATGTAATTGCTTTTGCAAACTGACAACTAATTATCCAAAAGCGAAATGCACATTAGGCATTCAAATAATGAAACGTCAGTCAGTATAATAGAAGTGTCACTTTCATTTTTTCACTCTCAGAAATTATTTTAGCCTTAAAATTAATCTATATCTGCATAGGCAAATGTATTTTTCAATTATGCTGGTTCACATAAAATAAAATCTTACAAAGCTGTACTATTTCTACCTACAGACTGCGTGCCTGTGTCCTTCAACCATCACTGGTGTTTTTAAAGGTACAAATATCACTACCACTACAAGCTGCTTCAGGCCTGCAAGGATTTTTTTAAAGTGCCCTCTGCAGTATTTTGCTGCTTTCCAAGGAAATTTTCTGTCCACTGATGATTGCTAGGACATACTTATTTCCCTCTGTAATGAATCTGGAAGTCAGACACCCCTACACAGAAACAAACCACGTTCACATTAGGATTGTGAGGTCTGAAAACATGGTTCACCATGAAGGTGCAAAAACCAGTTATCTCAAGGGTGTGTTCCATTTCCTTAAATAATCACAATTAGATTTTCTACTAGAAGGCAAGATTGAGGAGTGTTTACTCAAAACACGAGTTTTTAGCAGTGGGGAAGCGATGAGGGAGGGGAGCATGTGCCAGTTCCATGTGCTAAACCCTGTCAGGGGCCGAGCAGAGCAGATGCTCCAGCCTTCTTCCCCCTTGTCCCTTCAGGGCACAAAGGATGCTTCTCACCCCCGTGCTTCACTTCACAGACTCCTTCCCTGAGGCAGGGCATGGCTGCATCACATGGAAACACACAAGGCTCCGTTTATCTCCACTTTAAATTATCAAAAATGTAAACAACATGAACCTTAGCAGGCACAGCTTCTGACCAATAAATGAAGTTTACTACCAATGGGTGTTGCACACGAGGTCTGTACAAAATAAGTGAATAAAGAACTAGCTTTTCCTGCACG
Organism: Illadopsis cleaveri; assembly: GCA_013399915.1. Classification (NCBI taxonomy): domain Eukaryota; kingdom Metazoa; phylum Chordata; class Aves; order Passeriformes; family Timaliidae; genus Illadopsis; species Illadopsis cleaveri. The sequence goes on along the minus strand of VXBB01019372.1, from coordinate 14,136 downwards.
AAGAAACTGGGAGGCTCAGCTGATTTATTGCAACATTAAAACACTCAAATACTTCACAGCATTGTGTTGCAAAGCACACTTCCACGCTGCCATCAGGCACCAGAGGATCCATCAGCTGATTCACTGGCCCATCTGAGTCATTCTGCACTCCCTTCACTTTTGATGAGAATAAAAATAATACTTCCTACATTGTAAAGGAAAAAACCAGAGATTTCTCCAAGCAAAAACATTTTAACTCGAATAACTGAAAACTTAAAAGAGTTCTAATGTGTCCCCACAAGTCCTACTGAGAAACAGATATAGAGTTTTGGGAAACAAAAGGCCTTGTTTGGTCTAAATGATAAGCTTTTTGGAAGTGGTGTGCAGAGTTTTTGTTAAACTCTCCAGGTGGGCACACAGATTTATAACTTTATGGTAACTCAGACACTCTAATTTAGCCACATATTTTACAGGAAAAGCAGGAACAGAAAAAGGTAGTCTAAATCCTTTCACCCCTCTCATTAATTTTTCATTACAATAGCTCTTCAGTCAATTAAAAACCCAAGAATTATTAATTGCTCCATCTCCATGTATATGCAAATTACTGAACTTCTTTATTTAGTATATATAGCTCTAATTTAATGAGCTCACAATGAGACTCTTGCCTGATTCATAACATGCAAGAATAAAAAAGAAATTGCCTTGTGGTTGGGAAAACTGATAGGACAGCTCATTCTTGAGGCACCCTGCAGATGCAGGCATCACTTTTTAATCATCCTGACCAAGACGTCTCTAAGCCTTGACTGAGCATCTCTCCCCAAAGACCTGTGTCCAACACCAGGGAAAACCAGCTGGCACAGAAAAGCCACAGGCACACCTTGCCCCGGGGGCAGGTGCACACCTGAGGAGCAGAGCTGTGCTCACAGAAAGCACACAGCTCCGGGATGGGGACAGAGGCAGCAAAGTGTCACTTGGATCTTCTCACAAGGACAATATCTGGGGCTGTCTTCAGCTTTGGTATTTCCCATTTTGTTCTGGTGCTTGAGCAAACACCCTTCCTTCTTTGTTGGATAACTGCAGTGGGGCAGAGAAAGCCCAGCCACGCTTTCCTTTCAGGATGGGAGAGCCACACTTCCTTCCAGAAAACATCCACACAATAAAATGTAGCATCGATAAATATTAATGATGAGGGCTTGAAAGCTGTTCTGATGAGCATTTGTGCCTGCAACGTGCAGCAAGGCAAACATCTGTTGGAGATGACACAAGGGAGGTGGAAATACCACCATCCCGTTTGAAAAACAGAAATTTTAGTGGCTGATTTTTGGAGCTATTCATCGAGCTCTTTTTTTTTTCCAGCGGTGGAATAGGAAAAAAAGAGCAAGAATGGCTGGGTAAACATCCCCTCTCTGCTTCCTCTGTGAAAAGACAGAGCCAGCTCAGGCGTTTTAAATATCCACAGAGCCACTTGTGGTGAGGACTGTGCTTTGATGCTGTGTTGGTATCTCTGTGATTATCCGAGTCATTTGCATGGAAAAGGAAAGAGCAAGGAACACTCTCCTCTGTTATTCCATGGGAAAATGGAAAGATGGAGCAGCCATGGAACAGATATTCTCAGTGAACTGCTCTACCCTCCCCCTCAGCTTCCCACACACATTCCCGAGGTTCAGACACATAATGGAGCTATTTTGGAGATGAGTGAGCTGTAGCTATCTCATAGCAGGCTTTTTTCAGCCAACCAATTTTAATTTTTAGTAATACTAAGCAGAGCAATCATAAACAGAAAGAATCATTTAGTGATGACAGCGATGAGTTTCCAGCCATTTCTTCTATCACAGTAAGGAAATGGGAAATACACCTAAAAAACCATTTTCTTCTGCAGATTCATCATCACTAGATCACATTTTATTGCTATAATATGAGCACTGTATGGAGACACTCATGCTTAGAGAACACCTTCTCATTTTTGCAATTTCCCTTTTACAACTCTAGAATTCCAGCTAATTTCTGCCTCATTACTTTAGTATAATTCCTCACTGATGAGGATCTTAGGAGAAGGGACACATTTTATGACTTCAGTTCTCCTCCAGGAAAAGACTGTACAAATATGTATGAAAGCCATTGAGTCCAACAGAAGAAGGACAGGCATTAAAGGCTCAGCCCACATCTGTTTATTTTTAAAGATTTTTCTCCCTTATGCCACTGAAGGACCAAAGGAAACAAAAAAGAAACTTGATATATCAGATTAAAAAAAACTTAATAAAAGGAAGAACATAGTATGAGATTGATTTTGATTTTTTTTAGGAGAACCACCAGCTCCTCCTAGGGATAAAAGACCAAGGGTGAGGATATATCTTAAAATTAACCAGGTAAGAGACTTGGAACTTTGGCATCAGATAGCCACAGCGCTGGTTTTGGACTTGAAAAAATACTTTGGTGTTATCACTGCTGCAAAACTAACCCGAAGTAGGAAAATGAACAGAAACCCCACAACACAAGCTACGCTCCTTTTTTGAGCAGCACAGCCCTTCCTCATTCCCACCATGCAATTAATCCTCTCCTGCCATTTCCCTCCTCAGTGTCATCCCACACTGAGCGTTCCTGGCTGCAGGAGTCACTCAGCAGCAATTAACATTCAGCCATCCATTTCTCAGGGCTGTGTGCTCTCTGTGTTTTCGTGCACACACCAGGAGCAGCTGTCAGATCCACCTTCCAGCAGCTTCACAAGCACTCAGATGTTCTCCCCACGTTCAGTGGCTGCCCACAGTCAGGCTGCTTTCAATCCACTCATGGGGTTGAACTCTGGCTCCTTCCCCAGCAGCAGCCCTGCAAAATTATCTCAGCTGGAAGTCAGTCCCCACTCCCTAAATTCTCATCTCTGCCTTTAAGTAATGGATTTTGTGGAAGGCTGTGCAGCAGTTTCTGAGAGTGATTTCAGGACGTATGAGAAATTCATGGTCTCCAGCTCCTCAGTCAGTTGATGAATGCCAGGGGTCATCAATAACAGCACCATCAACAGTTTCTGCACTACCACTGTGCAACCAACACTCAGTTCTTAGGAGATAAAGTGAACTGAAGCATTGTCATAGCTAAACCCTTTGAAGGATCAGGGAAATGGGGAGGAAGTGGGATCAGAAGTTTCACAGGACCTCTCTCCATTGCTCTGTGCTGAGCACTCAGTGCTGGATAAACTCTAGAAGAAGCAGAACTCAGAGTGGGTCTACTCACCCAAAATACTGGGGAAGAAACACCCTATCAGAGGAGTTCTGCTGGTTACAGACAACAGGAAATGCAATTATAATGGCTGATGCTGCCTGTTCCAGAACTGTGCTCACATGCAGTCACCCTGTGGGGTTTTTGGCCCTGCTAGCAAACATCACCCTTGGAAGCCCATCAGCTGAAGTTCAGGGATCCCCTAGTGAACATCTGGCCAAGATAAACCCCACAAAGAAATCAAAGAAACCACTTCCTCTGGAGAATGCTGGGGTGTCCTTACACAGGCATTCTTGCTTCTTGCATGGAACACTGCCACAAAACTAAATGCTGCAACAGGAGCAGACAGCATGCCAAGCACCCGCTGCTGATCTGAAATGTATCCAAAACAACTAAACCTCCCGAGCCTGGAAATTCTGGCTGGAAATTCCATTACAAGAAACTTGCCAGCACGTGCACTCTGGGGTCTGGAAAGCAGTCTGTTCCCTTGGTCTTATTAATTCCTTGATTTATACTCACTTTTGTGTTCAGCCCCAAACAAGTTGGATTCTACTCAATTACAGTCTGAACTAGAGAATATTTCCTTACTCAGCTGAGTGGTGTTCCATCACAGTGAAATAAAAAAGGCTACAAAGATGCAGCACAGAGTTTTTTTTTTTTTCCCTAACCAAAGCTTGTGGTTTTTTTCTATTACTACTCCATTTTTTTAGGAACCTACTTAGACCAGGAAAATAGTACCAGTTACCCACCTATCTGTGAAAGCTTATCACAAAGAAAAGAAGAAACACACCAGACTAATACCAAAAACAACATCTCAGGAACCACCACATCTGCAGAAGAGAATTCCATAAATTCATCATAAAAACATACAATGTGCTTATTGAATAGTATCAGAAAGAAAAAAACCCAAACCCTTAGTTCAGAATGTGCATTTCTATGCCCCTCCTCACAACAGAATTCTTTAGTTTGGAAGAGACCCTTGAGATCATCAAGGGTCATTTGCCCTATATCCAGAATGGAAATTGTTCATGTGAGTTTCTCCAGTATAAAAAGTGGTAATGGAATAAGGAATTCCATCCCTGGACTTTATCACCTATGCAGAATACAGATTAAAACTCGCAGATTGGAGGTGATCACAAATTTATTAGTTATTTAGCATAGTCTGGTTATTTTTCTGGAGACAAAACCAGTTTAATTAGTGCTAGGAACCTTGCCTCACCTCTACTGGACTTCTATTTCTCCTTCTGCCATATTTCTATTTCGCCAGACTGCAATTTGTTTCGAATTTGTTTGAATTTGTTTGTCAGCAAACCTGAGATGTCAAAAAAATTGTTCAACTGAGAAGCTCAACCTTGAAGTGCTTACACCATCATAAAACACATCAATGTTTTACTCACACCCTGATAGTTAAAATGATTAAATTTGTATCCTACCTAGCAGGTTGACACAGCATTACCAGGAAAGAAAGTTCATTTTGTCTACACATGAGATGAAAGACAGGGCAGAGCATTTTGACTGATACAGCAAAGAAGTTTTTATGACACAGAAAAGTAGCGTGTGTGTTTTTCCTGGGTTTCTTTGTTGTTGTATCTTTTTTCAAAATAAAAAATGCACCAAGTTCAGTCATTGGAGAAAATCATCATAGAGTAATTGCCACACCAACACTATTTAGCACATTCCTTTCCCCTTCTTTCCCTGATTGAAACCCACATCGAGTAATTATATGCAATTAAACATATTCTTTCCAATGCCTTTGCCTTGTTTTCTCTTTTCATTTCACTACAATTACTGTGAATTTCCTTTTGCTAATCAACTTCCACTTTTCAAGCAAATTTGCATGCATTTGATGCATCAAAAGGGCCAATACCTCAAAGAGGAGGATCTTTGCAGTCTGCCCTGATGGAGGGCCATTTCATCCAAATTTCATCATTTTCATCCAAATTTGTTCTGTTCCTCATCAAGGGTCTGATAACAGACTCTATACAGCAGAAACAGCCAAATTGCAGCCTGAACTGGAGATTTTTTTTTTATTTGCTGCATGGTGGCATTTACATGAATCTTCAAATACAAAAGGGAACTCCTTAAACAACAACGTTGCAAATCAAGTAGTTTATTCACATGAGATGGGAACCTTAGAGGAGAAAAATATTCTCCAAAAGAATTCATCCCATCATTGAATTTTCAGGCTGCCTTTGGATGCCTGAGGGGTCTGAAGAGCCACACAGGCAATGCTATGATGCAAATAACAAACAGGTGTAAGGCAGGATCTCTGTCCTTTATCAGGTCACTGTTGTCAGCATCTTCCTAGTCTCTGATGTTTTAGGAACACAAACACTTTTCAGCCTCCATTAAATAACATGGCATTGACTTCTCTCTATATCAAAGAGAGAGAAACGTGCCACATCCTCACCTAGGTTAGTTACAACAGCTCCTATTTCTAATTTTCAGAGGTGACCTGTCCAATTACTGCGTAAAACAGAATAATAACACTGTTACACCAACAGGAATACATCATCCTACAACAGGCATACATGATCCAGAAAATCAAGTATTGAATCTCTTTTATCCTAGGATGGTCCTTGCTTGGGGTCAATCCAGCAGTGATCATATAACCAGTCAGCAGCAAGACATTCTGATTAAAACCCAGAAAACCAATAAAGTAATGCTTTTATTCTACACATAAACTCCCAGTTACTGGCAACTTAATTGAGGTGTGTTTTCTTTTGCATAGAGGCATACCAGCAGCTTGTATTATTGGGGTTAGAGTGTGCCAGGGTTTGGAAAACTACAGCCTCAGCAGCTGAGATAATGCTTAGCTCCTACATGTGCCACAAAATAAGGAAAGTGGATGATGTTAATGGATCCAATTGTTTTCCCCCTGTACTTCACTGGCCATTTTAATATTGGAATTTCAGGTTGGTAAGGGTGAGGGGTAAAGCATGGGATGGAAGATGCATGAAGGAGTTTGGAAAAGATAAACATTTTGTCCTGTACACAGTTAATAAATCAGGAAGAGGTCTGGTGTTAATACAGTTCAATCTTTTTCTCTAGGTGTTAAACCATCTATTTTTGCCCAAGCATTGGTTCCCTGTCTGAAGTTAAAATAATGACTAGTGGATATGTTACAGACAGTGGAAGCTGAAAGTCAAACTAAGGAATAGATGGAACCTGAAAACTCAGCAGAATTAGACTACTGAAGTCAAAAGTCACCAATACCTTCTTTTCTATTTTAACCTAAAAAGGATAGTCTGGTAATATTTCGGGTGAAAACTGAGGTCAGGATAACAATTAGAATTTTAGAAGGTAAAATGTCAGAAGTTCTGTACATGACTGGAATCAGCTGAGTCCACACAGCCATGAAGAGGGTGATATCAGCAGTGATCAATTCCTCATGTCATTGTCTCCTGTGGGTGCAATGAATTACAGCAACATAAACACTCAAGAGGGAAGTTTATGTTTGGGTTCCCCAAGATACAAACTTTCAGGGATTATAAAAACATTTGGCTTTTCCTCCTTCCTCAGAGAATTGCACTGAGCTGCAATCATGGTCAGGATTATTTCCCATGGCTGGGAAACTGAGCAGATCTTAAAAGTAAAACTTTGGTCAGCTGCATCCACAGACTTGGAGGTGGCTCTGTTTTGGGAGGGTACAACAGTGCTCTCCTGAGTTGGACACACATAAACAGAATTACTTTTCCATGCAGGTGAAACTCACCAAGTCCTTGAGGTCTTCAAAGGCTGTGCCTTGTCTGCCCAAGTCCTTTCATCCCTAGCCCAGCTGATACAGACGGGCCTGGCCAAGGGGCTGCTCCAAGATTGGTGCCTCCAGTTCCTCCCAGTCTTCCCCCAGAAAGGATTTCCCAGAGAATCTGTATTCTTATCTTGTGTTTAGCTTTGACCACTTATGCTTCTATTTTGAATCTGAAGAAAAAAAATCATCAGTCACTCAAATGGGCATAGGAAAATACATTATTTTTGTTCCCTGTCAACCTATGACACCGCTGGATAGTTTTATGAGGGAAGGTTTCATTTGCCTCTCAGCCATCAGGCACTGGCCAGTATTCAAGGAAGAATATTTATTCAGATGAAGAACTGGCTTGTTTCAGTCCTGAGCAGCCAAATTCATCCTTGCAGTAAAACCAATTAATATTTGTAAGGGATATATGGCAAACATTAATTTAGCTCATTGTGAGAGGTAAAAGTGGTGTATCTTAAGTGTCCTGGCAGGACATACCAATCGATTATATTCTACAGAAAACATGTAAATCGGGGAAACACAGGTTTTATATTTAACTTACATTAAAAAAAAAAAAAAAAAAAAAGCCAACTGAGTTAGTAATAGCTCTGTAAAGTGTTTATCTCCACAAAGAAAAACTGCCAAAGCAGCCACATCCAGTATCTTTCCTCATTTTGGACAGCATATGGATAGAAAAATGGCACCAATATCTATAAAAGCCTTGACCCTTCTTGCTTCAGAAGTACATTTTAGACCACTCATTCACCATCAATACTGGTGCAAAAGCAAATAACAAAGACTAAATCTCTGCCACTAAAGGCTGCATCCTTTATGGAGCCTGGTGGTGGCTCACAGCTGCCCTTTGGACAAGGGAAAACACTGGGAAATCCACATGCTAGAGCTCAGTATCTCCCACATGGGGAAAAAGATCATATTTGGCAAAGGAAGAAACATGCCATGAAACTTGCATCAGGGAACTAACTAGGCCAGCCACTGAAGCTTGCAGCACACCTGGCACTGTGCTAAATTGCCATCTGGCTTTACCCTCTGCTGACTTATCACAAGAAAGATTATTAAATTTTATTACTTGGGCTTTTAGGGATCCTTGGTCACAACCTGAATGGCACGAGCAGTGTTGTAATGCATTTTGGGAAACACAATAAGAAAATTACTGCTTTGTCTTCCAATGGCAGAAATTAAATATTTAAAAAGTGGAGGATGAAATTACATGCCCCAGAGACCACAGAACTTTCTCGTACCTCAAAACCTGTAAAGCAGTGAGGCACAGAGGATTTCTGAATCAGACTGACATTCACCCACAAGAGGAGCCACAGGGATAGAACTTTCAGTTCTGTTTGCTGTCTGGAAAGTGTCAGTAAAAAAAGAGAGCTCAGGTAAATACAGAAGCCAGCTGGCACTAAGTAGGGCACCCATATCCACCCTCAGGGTTGCAATGCAAACTCTGACCCTGTCTCCAGCAGGAAGGCAGCTGCTTCTCTGGAATGAGAGCCCATAGATGAGATTCCCAGACATCAAAATCATAAAGCTTTTATAGTGACAAGTGGCAGCTTCAGTTACCTACCCCTCATTACTGCTGTTGGACCAGAAAATATCATACATGAAGCAGCTACATTATTGAAGTATCAAAAAAAGTATCAAAGAAAAATCCACATTGCGGGCCAGGGGTGGTTGGTTATTGGATTAAAAATAAAAATAATTGAGGTGTCATTTCTTAACTGGACAGTTTGTCCTTAAAAGGCCTTGTAGAGAGAGAGACAGGGCTCCATTTTTAGTTTGTGAGCCAGATGTGCTGCAGAACTCACAGCTTCTGAGACTGTGGTGTAGATAAGAGTTAATAAACATCTGAGTCTGAACAAGAAATACCATCTTGAGCATTTAATCCTGACCCTGGCAGAAAAGAAGATAAAAAAGCAACACCACATGGCACAATACTTATCTGATTTTTTGATATCCCTTTCATACCTGTTCAGGAGCAGAGACTGGAACCAAGTGGTCCAATACTAAAAGTGAATGTCCCAGCTGTGACACCACACATGACATTGAGCAGAGGTCCTTTGGAGCATCTCTTTTAGAAAGGACTCCAGTCAGTATTAAACCAGGCAGCCACTGGAAGCTCATGACAACTTCCAGAGCCAGGGAAGCAACTCCTGTTTTCAGCTGCAGATTGTTTGCCAAGAGACAAAACCATCTCAAGTATTTATTTAATCCTTCTTTTACTAGGAATTGTGCATCTCTTTCTTGCATGTGGAACTGGGAATCTATAAGGTGAAAAGAAGGGATGAGTAGGAGATTATTCTGTTGGAGCTTTTCTTTCCTATATTCCTAAGGGAGTGCTGAATATGTGCAAAAATACACTGAGGTTTTAATTAAGGTGGAAAACATCTCCTAAATTACTGATTAAAAGGAATGAACAAGCATGTTGGCATATTCAGGTATTTTCTAATCACAGATAATTAATCCTTCATAAATGGCTAGCAAAGTCTAACATTACCCTGTAAATAATGTATAGCATATTCTTAAGGAACTGTAAGAACATCTATAAATATTGTATGCTGCATTCATTTAGCCAATTAAATTGCATTTAGCAGTGGTCAAAAGCAGAAATGCAGCATTTTGCATATCTACTGTTCCTCTTGGCTCTTTTGACTCCAAGTTAAATGGAAGCAGGGCAAGCCTCAGGTAAGTAGTCAACTGTTTAGTACTTAGAAAAGTCTGAAATTCCTTCCACTGTTGACACTCTCAGCTGGTCTGCCTAGTCAGTGCCATGAAGATTATCTGTTAACAGCCCTTGTCTGAGCCCCAGCAGTTATAAAGGAAAACATGCCTACATTTTGCATATAAATGTGTGTGTAAATAAAATTATCTCCAGTGACTTCGATAATCTTGAATATGAAAATGACCATGCTGCTCAACAGATAAGGTAAAATGCTCTTATAAAAATTCCCACGCAGATGTTTTGGTGAGACTTATCTCCCAGGAACAAACACATCTCTTGGACTACTTTTAATTTAATAAACAGAGGGAAAACAGCAGCTTGCTAGCCTGTAGCATATTCTAAGACTGCATAAAGAAAAGGAAGCTTAACTTACCATCATAATTGCAGTTTCTTGGCATAAAAAAAGTGAAATGTACCACTAGGGCTTGTTATGAGGCCTTTCTTCATTTAGAAGAAAAGCCTACTGACAAGTGTGATTTGTTGTAAAGGCTTTTTTTTGTCATTTGAAGAGCTCTTCTACAGGCATTTCAGACATGGTTCCCCTGAAAAACCCACCAAGATGTGTTTTGTAAAGAAAGGCAAGAACTAGATACGAGACATGCTTTGTGTTTTGGTGCTGTTACACCGTGTGTAACAATGGGGGAAGAATTTCAACATAAGTGAGAACAGAGAACAGAAAATAAAAAATGGAAATTAAATAAAAACAAGATTGTACGTATTTAATAAATGCAAAGCCTGGGTCCTTTCAATCCCAGGAGCCAAAGAGAGGATAGAAAAAGGCAAGCCCTTCAATTATTCATAGATATAATTCAGCAGCAAGCAATTATTGCCTTTGGTTGTAAGGACTCAGTTGGCATGGAGCAATTAAACCAGATGTCTTTTTCAAAAAGAAACGATCTAACTTTGCCAAGACATTAGCACCTATCCCCAGTTCCATCTCCTTGGATCCAAGCTGTCATCCAGGAGAACATTTGTACCAGGGCTGTGATCAAATAAAATACAGTGAGTTATAGCTGTGTTTATGTGGGATGTGGGTCCCTGTACACATATACCTCCTCTCTGCCATGGTCTGATCGTTATTTCATTTCAGTAAGATACAACAAGGCATCATTTCAGGAGAAAATTCCTTTGGTCCCTGCTGTGGAGGTCTGATTCAATTTTCCTTTCTCTTGTAAACTGGAGAAATGTGAAGAGGCCAATGATTCTGACTTCTCAGAAGGATGTCTAAGTATCTTTAAATTGCCACTAGGAGAATTCCATAAACACATGGAGGGAGAGGAAAACAAACAAAACAATCTCCCTGCTTACTGAGGGTGATAACAAAAGAAATTAGGTTGAGTTATTCATTTAAATTCTCCAGAATGTTTCTCTCCAATGTGTTTGCAGGAGGCTTGCATTTCTTCATATCTTGGAGTAGCTTCTCTACCCTTATCTAAGCTTTTGTTTTCACCTTCAGTTTTCTCTATATCCAGTTTTAGTGTGCTTGGGCACACCTTTTCAAATAAAAATGTAAACCATTGGATTAATGTATTAAATGAAGGGTTCAGCTTCCATCTACTCCTGTCTGTTGTGAGCTGCAACTTCATTGGGACTGCAAAATTAAATAGAAATCTTTAATTACTAATTTTAACTTTTCACAAAATAAACCTTTCTTTAAAAACCAGCTCTGCAAAGTCCAACAAGGCAAGTCTGCCATGGGATACAAGCAAGATGCCCCCAAAGACAGGACCATTTAAGACTGTGGTGGTGACAGACATCACAAACATTTTTATGTGGAGCTTATAGGTAAAGTTATTGAAGGCACCTCCCAGAACCAAAAGGCTTGCATATTTTCTGGCATATAAGGCTTACATGTCCAATCCAGAGCTACAAGATTATAAACAAGTGCTAAAGGCTGTATTTATGAAATGGTTGAAAAATCAGTCTTGGCTGGACAGTTAGATCATTTGGCACAGTGATTTTTCTTTTGATCCTGCTTAAGATCATGACAGAGTATCAGCAGATATCCAGGCACCTCCAAAGCATCTGATGGCTTGTGTCACACTCAGCAAAATGGAAAATTGTTACTGCAAAGCTAAAGATCTATAATTCTGTCTACAGGGTTTAGATTGACTAATGAAAGGGATGGCAGGTCACAAGGAGCTTCTGCTGTTGGTTAAATGACACCCAAAATAGGCCAGGTATGTCACAGGGGTGTTACACCTGGTTCTAATGCAATCCTTGAGGGATTTTTCATGGAAGTTTAATTAATACCCCTGGTAAATACCGGGCCTGGCAAAGGTCATTTGAAATATCCCCTTCTGTTAGCAGCTGCATTGCAAGGGATGCACCCTCCATACACTCTTGCCTGAACTGTTTCAGAAAATTGTCATTTGGGCTTTGGGGACAGACTGCTGCCTCGTTAAGGTGAGTGAAATGGGAAGGGTTGGCTCTCCTGGACACTGAAGCAAAACAATGCACATTTTCACCCTTTGGGCCAAAGTAGCAGATCTTTAAACTATAAGCTGAACCTACTGTATTAACAAGGATCTTCCTGAAATTTCGTTAGTAAGCTCTGATTAAAATACCCCAACAAACCAACCAAGAAATTAAGACCAGTTCAATAAACAAGATCAAAAGTGATTCTGTTCAGAGTGATAAAAATCCACAAATGTCATTGAGAGAAGTGTTAGGTTGCACAAGATGGTGCTATGGTAATAAACACTTCAGGATTCCAGTTCATTTTCTGACTGAGGCACTTGGGTGACTCACAGCAGCTGTAATTGAAAGGTTATGACCTGGCTCCCTAAGAAAAGGTGTTGCTGATGTGCCTGCAGTCCCACTTCCCGGAGAAAATAAATCTCCTGGATTGACAAATTGAAATCAGGGAATACAACAGCATGGCAATAGGTCTGCCCTGGCAGTCTGCATGCCCAGAGAGCCAAGTCATCAAACCCAACACAGGACACTTTTTGTTACCTTGGGGACCGCCAGCCCAAAGATTTGCTCCTCCTGTGCAGAACATCTCTTCAAACAGCTTGTTTCGACTCTATTCCCTGGCACAGCAAAAGTTAAAAAGATTTTTTGCAAATTTAATTTGATTTGATTTTCCTTTTGCAGCATACCCTTTCAAGAAATAACTGAGCATTCAAGAAAAGAACACTTTGCATTTAAAACATAACTCTGGAGGGGGGAAAAAAAAGCAACAAATTAAATCCTCCTCTTCTCTAGCAGAGAATACAGCTTTGGCTTAGAGAACATCTTTTATCATTCAGATATGCTGTTGCAGCACTCAGCCATGCCAAATATTTATTCAAGGGGAATTCCTTTTGATTCCCCTTTTATTCTGTACCTCATGAAATGTTCCAAGAGAGTAATCATTATCTGGGTGATTATTCGGATGGATAGTGCCACCATTATCTTAATTGTACACCCAACCTTGCTGCAATCCTTGCCACCACACTGCTTATTCCAAAGGTCCATTTCCAGCTATTGCACAGAAATAAAAAGCTTTAACCTTGGGACAGAAACAGCAAAGATTGCAAGATTTAAATGGTATTTAAAAGAGTGAAGAGCAGGGGGAGGAGAAAATGATGTTGCTACTAGGAACCACCCTCAATCAGTTTTAATGCTGAATGAACAAATAGTGTAAGATGCTGATAGATATGCATATCACCAAGCTAAAGGTTTAGAATCTTTTATCTGAGATCTTTCCTAACTTGTGTAGGAAAGAATATTTCTGTTATATACATATATTTTATATTTATTTGCTATCTACTGGGTATTAGGTATTTATTTATTGGGCACTGCTGATGGTTTTAAATGTATATTTTATGAAAGGATCATTTATTAAAAATGATCTATTGCTCCTAAAAACATTTTAGTGGTGAGTTAACAGCGTATATTGATGAAAAATCCCTCTGCAAAACAGAAAATAGATATGGACCAAAGGAGAAGTACATCTGTCACATCAGATGATGGTTTGCTCTTACAGAGTAGAACAAACCAACTTTTCATGCCACTCAGATCACAGGCTGGATGAACCTGACCTTGGCATTTTACTCAGTGTGATCTGCTCGCAGGACGGTCGCAGAGCACAGAACAATATTTTGTTTCCTTGGTTCTGTTTGTCTGACCCAGTTTGTTTCAGTGATCCAGCTGGTTGGAAGACAGAGAGGTGAGGAGAAAAATAGTGGTGATGACAGAGTGAATGAAAACCTACAGATGCCAGAAAAAATTCCCAAGGGGAAAAAAAAAAAACCTCCAAAAAAACAAATACTAAATTAGTGATGTACCCATTTCTCCTGAATGTTTAGCAACTCGAGACAGTAGTTTCAACTGAGGCCTGCAGGGAAATACCATCACCTGAACCCAGGTGAGCTGCACCTCAAAACTATCAGATCTGGGCTGTAATAAAGAAATAATGGATAATGAATAATTATTTATAATAACAATAAATAATTATTATAAAATATTTGTTATAATAATATTATAT
>VXBB01019371.1:0-13436 GCA_013399915.1 Illadopsis cleaveri | reverse complement strand
AAAAAAAAAAAAATTATATAAAACATCTAATTTCTTGTGACTGCTGGAATTAACATAATTTTGGGTATGTGATTCATACTAGCACAAAGGGGAAAAATGTTTTTAAATCTATTTCCATATGTTTTTTCATAAATTATCTTCAATTTTGCTTGAAACGTAAACTGACCTTCTTAATATGCAAGTCAGGTAATTATGAAAACCTTTTTCATATGTGATGAGATAATCCTTTTCTCTTGCCCAGAAAATGTCTGGCCACTTTCATTGCAGCTCATCTCTCTCATCTTGTATCTTTTAAAGTTATGTAGAATGTTCGAATTAGGTCTTAGAAAACCAAAAACTGGTGGTTTTTTTCTCTCTTTTAACAGTGACTTGATCAGTGATCTTAATCTAATCCCTTAGAACTCAGAGCAGCAAAACAGAAACCTACATTTTTATTTGGATAGGACTTAATATTTAGCAACTACTTGAGTATTTTGCATTCTGTTGGTCTGTGCGTCCCATCTGTGTAAAGAAAAAGAGAATGTTTATACCTTCTTTTCTTCCCTCACAGATGTTGCAAGATTTAATCAGTTTGAAGAAAGATGGGGCTTTAATTGCATTGCAGGGTATTGAATGCTTATGATACTTGAGGAAAGATAGTCTGACCAGCAGCAAGACTCATAGAGATAAGGTTGGGTTGAGGAATTTAAAGTACATCTTTCAAAGAGTTGTGAACATAAAAGAAAAGGCAATGTTGCTTCCAGGTTCCCATTTTAACTTTTTTTTTTTTCCTTTGGTGAAAAGTTTCCTAATTTTGTTCAGTATTTGTTTTGAAACTTATTTAAGAAAAAGGAAGTAGTTAAATATCAGTATTCCCTAAAGATATCCCCCTGCTGTTTTTTTTTTTTCCTCAATAAGCTCCAGAGTTAAGGAAAGCCATTAGTACTAGTATTCACAAACAAGGGGGATGTAAAGATGAGATATGCATAAAATAGAGTTTCTTTCATCAAAGAAAGTTCCCAGGGCTACTGGCATTCGGCAAAATAATCTTTCTTTTCTTTCTGATGAATTATAAAAAGTAAAAATATTAATAATTAAAGGCAACCCTCCCAACTCCAAACCATAAAATACAACAAACTAGCCATGAACAAAGGAAAGAAGCAGTAAAAGTCACTTGGGACGGATTTGGAAATGCTTCCTGATATTTTTAAATGCTAAATCTTTTGTGCATATGTATACATAACACGGATGCCTTGGGGAACTCAGCTGTTGGGATAAGTTTTAATAATCTATTTTTGATACTCAGGGAAATGTTTTTCAGTCTTCCTGCTTCCATCTTGCAGAAACTTGTATGCCAATAGGGGTCACGGGTGTCCTTGCAGATGTGACACTCTAGATACGACCTTTCAGAAGAACAATAGAATTAAATATCTTGAGCAGATGACAGGAAATATTAGGTTTCTTCTCTACAATGTAATTAAAATCCCATATTTCTTCACAAGGAAAAACACCATTGTTTATGACCTATATGTTGATCTTGTTCACCTTTCATAAAATAAAAGTGAACTCCTGAGACAGATTATCTGTGAGCTTTTATTTAAAGTATCGATGAAAGACATGTTTTTAAAAACTAAAGATCTGGGAAAATGGACGGCTGTAAGTAAAGACTGTCTCGATGATGCAGTCCACGGATAAAAACAACACAAAAAGGTCAGAAATTGTAGCATATACAGACTCACATACTCAAATACAGTGGTTTTAACAGTTTGTTCTTAAGGGAACTATGAAAGAATTCCAATGCAATCAGATTTTACATCTGAAAATGACATTGTTTTTTCAGTAGCAACCCTTGGTACTAAGGAGGAGAACTTGTGAAACCTGCATGTGCTCTTACTGAGAGATTACAGGTCTGTTAAATTCTATCTTGCTTCCTAAGCTAAATAGAGACTAGACCCAAAATAAAGAATTATTCTCGCATTATGAATGTTTAGGTCAGCGTACTAGAGGATTTCACAAAGATAAATCGTATTTCATGGTGCTTGGATTATCATGGCACTATGGCTTTCTTTATGTAGTTCATGAAAAATTTTGATGTCTGTTCCTAAAAGTAAATAAAGAGGTTTATTTTTAAATCTTTAGTTTGCTCAAGATACCATTGTCTTTTTCACAATGAAAATAAATTAATTTAATGGGTGCAATACTTTTTCTTTTTTCCGAGGTGGCATACAGAACAGAGAAAAATCTGCTTTTTCAAATGTGTTTCTTAAATGAAAAATAGTAGTAAAAATAATCCCAAATCACACTCTTAATCTCTTTTCAGGAAGGATTTGACCTTGTCAGCATTTGTTCAAAAAACACAATGGTGTGGCTTCTTACCACTTTCAGATTACAATTCAGAAATTAAAGCATGCAGGAGACCTGTATTTAATAGTCTGGTATATCCTCATGGGTATTGTCTCACCTGATCCAACTCAAGTTGTAAATTTGCCATTGTCTTAAGCAAAAAAGGCCAAATGACTTCACAGTGGATATGCAAGAGAGGTTGAGCACTGGGTGCAGGCACCTTTGAGCCTGAAGATCTAGAGTGCATCTCAGGGATCCACACCTTAAAATGTCTCCAGAACTTTTATTTTCTATCTTCCAGATGCCCTGCTCCAGCAATCCCCCAGTAGGACTGGGTCTCTAGCTCCCAACATCCCTACCCTGCCTGGCCATGGGTTCCTAGTCTTGGCCCAGTCTTGGCCTGTGCCAATGCCCATGGCAGAGCCTGATATCTGGTGCTGCTCCAGAGTCCCCAGCTGCCCTGCTCATGGGTGGATGGTTGGATCCAGTTTGAATCCCCACAGCTACGGCACCCTGGCAGTCACCCTGCTCTGCAGTCTCAAAACCTTCCACAGATTTTGATTTCAAAACTAAGTTTCATTAGTTGCCACATCAACTTTGAGCACTCACAGCATCCTCTAGATGCAAGTTCCAACTCAAATGTCTGGTTTGGGTCTGGCTTCAACTAACCTGGGTTTTTATACCCCTTTGCTCTTATACTCGTGGGGAAATGGGCCCTTAGCACCTTTTAATCTTCTCCATAAGACCCATGATTATATATGCTTATTACACCTCCGTCCACTATATTTTGCAAATTGAAGAGGTTCCCCCGCCCCCATATCATTTTTGTTTCTTTCTGAAATTTTTAGAGTCTACTCCTGGGATTGAAAGACTAAAAAATACAGAGTGCTTAAGATGTCGACAACAGATTGAAATAGTGACATAATTATGTTGCCATTTTAATTCCTGATTCCAGTTTTAACATTTCCTAACAGGTGATTTTTTGTTGTTTTGTTTTATTTTAATTTTTAACAATATTGAGCAATGAGGTCTTGGAATGGGTCATAATCCCAACATCCTGAGGAACTACAATTAGCTTCTGCTCAGTATTTTCTAAGATTTAGAAACCCCAAACTGCTTGTTTTGAGAACAACTTGAATTTAGGAGCATCAAATACCCTATGAAATGAGGTGAAATATGAAAACTGGAGGACATTGGATGTCAATGAATATATTGATGCAGAAAGCCACCCTTTTGCTATAATATATAGCTTGAATGAAGAACAAATTTAATGTATTCAGAATTTTTTCCAGTAAAGTTAAGCTTTAACAGCAAACACCTCTTCATTGCACAAAAATATTTCTCTTTAAAGGTCTTGAAATCAAGGAATTTTAGTGAGACCAAATACAGGACTCTGACAAAAATCTGGCAGAACTCTCATCTGCTGTTGGTGACTGACAATTCAAGGCTCTAAATAGTATTTTAGATAAGATGGGTTTTCCCCCTGTGTATGAACTCTAATTTTCCATGGTGCCAGGACAGTTTGCTGTGGGAAAGTTTTCAGACCCCACTTGCTGAGCTCCACCTCTAAACAGAGGTCATCACTTGGCTCTGTGGTCCCAGTTTAGCAGTGTTAAGAGTTTCATACTCAAGTCTGGGCTTTTGGGTTTCCCAGGTTTCTTGGCATGGAGATGTTGAGCTGGATGATTGTGACAATTTCACATGGCTAACAGCACCAGTCGACCTGACAAGAATGTTAATTCCAGTGTAGCAGCTGCTGGAGATCAATGGCATGTGACCACAGGAAGCCCCACTGGGCAGATTGGCTTTGGCCAAAGATTCTAACATGTCCTGACTCCTGAGCCAACTCATTCCCCAGCCTTTTGATCCCCTCAAGAACTTAATATTTGCTTAGCAGGTGCAGGTCCAAGCTCATTTATTTTACTTGATGGGGACAGACGGAAGAAGGGGAAAAGGCCTTTTGTTCTGCTTCAGCATTTTTGTTCATGCAAAATTTTAAAAAATTTGTTTCTGCATGATTTGGTTCAAAACCAAATATAGAAATACCATTATTTAGGTCTTACTACACAAAACAGAGTATCTGAATTTTGGCCAGTTGCTGTTCCAACCATTCCCATCTTCCCTGAAACAGGCGTATAGCAGAAAAAGGCTCTGAGGACAAAAGTAAAAGATTGTCTGGTGTCCACGGTGAAACAACCATCTCAGAATGCTAAAAAGCAAAACAAAAAAACAGCAAACAAACCTGCCAACCCACTGCACACCCCCCAAAAAACCCCCAAAATAATAAACAAAAAAAAATCTGAACAAAAAAACACAACCAAAAAAACAAACAAACCCAAAAAAACCCAAACAAAACAAACAAACAAAAAAAAAAACAAACCCAAAAAAACCCAAACAAAACAAACAAACAAAAAAAAAAACAAACCCAAAAAAACCCAAACAAAACAAACAAACAAAAAAAAAAACAAACCCAAAAAAACCCAACAAAAAACCCACAAAACTCTACAAAAGCTTTCAAACTAGACTTTGACACAGCTTCTTTATGTATTCTTTTTTATTAAAAATAGACATAAATGATCTTTGATTGAAAAGCTGTATCGAGAACAATAGCAAGAAAGCAATACAGTTGTTTCACACAGCCATCTGGTCCTCCCAGGGTTTCAGCAGTTAGACCCTGTTAACCCTGATCTAGGTTTATTTCTTTTTTATTTAACTTTCTGTTGTTGGTAGAAAGTGCTTACACATGCAGTATCAAGCCATTTTGTACAAATCTGTACTAATACTCTTAAAACCACACAGCACTCAGAATCCAGGATTAAGGCTTTAAACCAGATGAAATATATATTGGGATTCCAAACAAGTTTTCTTTCTTTTTATAATGCAAATGTGTTAATGCTCTGACCTCAAATCTGAGAGACCAAAGCCTAGATAATTGTCACGAATCTGAGGAGGCACTGTTCAGCCTGTACAGACCCTCCAAAAAACAGGACTCCCCTCTCCTAAATAAAAACAAAATGAGATATCAAGGACTTATATCACTATAGTATTATTTTGCTTTTGTTCTAATCATAATTTGAGATAAGAGCATTGCAGTATGTTCAGTTTACTGTCTGTTAAAACAATTTGTAATTCCACAAAGTACAGTATTTTTTAAATCTGTAGTTTCTTGAATGAAAATATTTTATTAATTGAATACAAAATAGTGAAAAATACTGAGACATTTTTGTGGCCTGCAAGAAGTTAATAATAAATAAATAATACATAACAGCAATAAATAGTTCAACAGTAGTTTTTATTTTTGTGATTTTTAAGCATATATATTTTGCCTTTCATGAATGCATACAACTTTTAGTATTTATTTCACTTATGTAACAATCCAGATTTTTAAAAAATCACATTATATACTCAAACCCAGCACTATGTTACATAGAGTTCTATGCTTAGCCAAATAAAATCCAGTTTCTTGTATATTAGGCATTCCAGATGAATAGAAAATGCCTTTAAATAAAGAGAAATATTGATATTGTTAATCTTTTTTTCATGTTTTTTGTTGTTTTCAAAACCCCCTAAAAAAGGAAAAAAAAAAAATGCTATAGATATCTCCAAGTGAAATAAATATCCCAAATTTGTTTATGGACAGGAAAGAATAAAGGCAATACAGAAGTGGTGGGTGATGCCCTAATTTGATGACTTTTTGTTTTTTACTTGCAGGAAAAGTAGTTGCAAATGTTTTACATGAGTTACAGTACGATGCCATAGAACAAACATACAGTCTTATCCTATTTTACCTTTTGAAGGTTTCTCAAGTGTTTGATCATGAAGTCATGTCAAACCTGCAGAACTGGCATCTTTGGTCTATGGTGCAATCTCTTCTCACTGGGGTTGTTATATTCTACCAGAATTCTGGAAACAAGAAGAGTGCTGCGTGAGTGTCTGCTCAACAGCAGAACAACTGTCCTGTCAACACCTTTATCTGAGGCCTGCAGGAGATGAAAGAGTGAGTTCTCACAGAGTTTGCAGGTATAACCTAACTGTGACATGCTCAGGGTAGTGCTGCTGTAGAGGGCAACTAGGCACAGGCTGCAGGAATGGACCCACCTTACAAAAATCAACAAGGACAATTGCAAACTCCTGCCCCTAGAAGGAAGGACTGACTGCATGTCAGGGACTGATCAGCTGGGGAGTAGCTCTTGTAAAAAGGACATGGGGACCTCGGAGGACCATGCGCTCAGTGTGGGCCCCTCTATGTATTACCCCTCTATGTATTACCTATCAGACCATATGTGGAATACTGAGGTCAGCTTGTTGCTGCAATCTCCCTTTACCCCGTCAAGGATGAGTTCAGCTTTTTCAGCAAGAAGGTAGAGCCAGGTTCTTCATGGTGGTGCAGTGTGGGAGGACAAAAGACAATGAACATAAACTGAGTAGGAGACACAAGTTGAATATGAATTCTGGTTCTACGGAAAAAACGTTTTACTATGAAGACAATATCAATATAAAAAAAGAGGTGGGACGGTTTCTTAAAGAGATTGCCATTTTTAACCTTGGAATTTTTCAAGACGCAGCTGGATAAAGAGTTGAGTAAACTGGTCTGACCTCTCAGCTAGAGAAGGTTTGATGTTGGACTAGAAACTGCTTTAAGTACCACCTAGCTCACAGTGTTCTGTGATTCTGTGATGTTACTGCTTTCTACATATTTTTAAAAGTTCCTTACTAGTCAGACTAATTGTCTGCTTTTTCCAGTGTCCTGTTTCTGACAGGAATCAATGGTGGCTGCCTACACAGAAGTGGAAGAACATGGCAGTTCTAGTCGTAGGGCAGTTTCAAGAAAGATTTCATTATCAGACTTTGTGCCAGGACTTTCTTTTTGTTAACACTCCACCCATCTGATTCACCTAACCACCCTAAAAGTTTTCCCTGTTCTTTTGCAGTATCAAATGGTCAAGGAAGGGCTCAAGTTAAGGGTAGAACAGTGTATGAGGGCCCAGTTAATTATACTTTCCCTATGTATCTACCACAAATCATTTACAGCAAAGAGGTACTTGTCTCAGTGGTACTGAGACACTCAGTGTGATCTTCTACATGAACTCATAAGAGAGCATGTCTTTGCAGGCAGCTATCAGCTTTCATATCTGTAAAAATTTTAGAATCTCAATACCACAAAAGCAGTCAAAACTTAATCAAGACAATGTCTGAAAATCATGTGCACATGCATTCATCACATAGGTGGGAAAGAAACGATTTTCCTTAAGGCAAAAATGAGATTCAAAGTTTAATGTTGACTAAGTACAGTGCAAATCCCAAAACTATAGGTTAATAGTGATAAAATTGATAGCCAGGCTTTGCCCTTTAGCTAGATGCACATCTATAAAGATACAGCCAATTCTTTTCTTGCAATCTTGCCAGGGAAATGAAAAAAATACATTACCAGAATTAACATGCTATATGATTTTGTGAATAACCCTTCAAGCTGTCAGTCTTGGTGCCAAAACTACTGTGTGACAGCATTAAGCAACAGGAGCATGGACTCATTTCAAGCCCAGGTGCTGAGCAATTTTAAATGCATGAGCTCCTTGTTGTGAAACAATCATTCCCTCTGAGGCTGTGTCCTCATAACTCCATGAACTGTGCCCATGGTGAATGTGCATTTACTTGTCTTGTAGCTAGTGTTCACATGCAAATTTCCAAGAAAAAGGAACTATTTCCTCCTTTCTTTAGAGGATGCTGGCCTTGTAAGAAACAGAGCATCATAAAAACAGCTGAACTGGAGGGCTTAGCACTTAGGGCAAGAGTAATAAAAGAAAGTTAGAGAGCAGATATCCTCTGATCCATGCACAGCCCATATACTTGCATCATATACTTGTATCAGGGTAGAAAACCTCTCCACATTCAAAAAGAAACTAAGAACACTGACAGCCACAGAAGGCTTAGGAACTTACAGTAATTTATGACCCATGCAAATATGATTTTCCAACACCCAAATGTTTCAATTATTGCAGGATTTTTAATAGATCTTACAAGTCAATTTCAGAATGACTTAAGGATGAGTAAGCAATATACCAACTGTTTCTATAGCAAAGCTCAGATTAATTTTCAATTCTTAAAGCTACATTCATCCATCATGTACTTCATTTCATCCAGATTCAGTTGTCTAAAAGTTACTTGTCTAAGTTAAAGCTGGATCCCTTTATACCACTGAGGCAAAATAGACAGCTCAAGATGAGATAAATCACCTTACAGGGATGCGTATTTCTTTCTTTTGACTATAAAGTGGAAACTAAACAATGAATTGAAAATTACACACTTAATCTGTGATTTCTGAAGTATGTATTTGGCAATTTGTTGACTTAGACAGTTTTTCCACACAACTGCTTTGATGTTTCTGTAAATTATAGGGTTAAAGAGTGCAGACTGGGGTAGAAAAAAACAAAACATGGGGCTACAAGGACAAGGAATACTTTCAAGTAATATTGTCAGCAAATAAGGATTTTTTTCTAACTTTTAGATGTACATATTAGATGACATAAAAGCATTCACAGCATCTCACTCAAATGAAGTTGAAAATGTTGCACTTATTTACTTCAGAATTGAAATTTCATTATCTATTCAAAACATCTGTTTTCTATTGTTATGTGAAAAATACCATATAGTGGATTGCGAAAATGCTTTAACAAGCTCTGACAGCAGATCTGTGCCAGAGCTGAATGCTCATCAGTGAGTTGTGCTTGCATTGGGCAGCACAGGGTGGCTACAGTTACTCCATCCAAGTTCAGTGTCATGCTCACAGGGAAGTCCAGCAAGAGGTTTTTGCCACCTATATCCTGTTGTATTGGGTGTGGCTGAGATGAGTTCATTTCCCCACAGCAGCCCTGGCAAGGCTGTGCTCTGCATTGGTAGCTGGAAAGGTGCTGATAACACACCAGGGTTTTGGCCCCTGCTGAGCAGGGCTGGCACAGCCTCAGTGCTATCTCACCAACATTCCCTCAGCATTAGGCTGGGGGTGGGAAAGATCGTGGGATGAGACACATCTAGGACAGCTGACCCAAAAACCATATTAACCAAAAGGATATTCCATACCATAAGATGTCTGCTCAAATATAAAAGCTAAGAGGAATGGGTGGAATTCTTTATTTACAGTGTGTGCTTTCTGGAGCAACCACTACATGTGCTGCAGCCCAGCTTCTCTGGAAGTGGCCAGACATTGCTTGGTGATGGGAAGTAGAGAAAAATATTCTTTATTTTTTCTCTGTGCTTGTGTATGCAAAAACTTTCACTTTTGTTTTAGCAAACTGCCTTATCTCAACCTATGCATTGTTTTCCATCTTATTTTCTCTCCCCTGTCCAGCTGAGGAGGTGAGTGATAGAGCAGCTTGGTGGACACCTGGTGTCAAGCCAAGGTCAATCAAACAGAGGTGGCTTTTGTGAGAAGGGGCTGGTTCCAGCACACCCATTGCAGGACAAAACTGAGCCCCTCTGTCAAAATTGTGGCACTACTGGAAAAATGTGAGAAGGGAGGAAGAAAGTGTGAGAAAACAGCCTTGTGGACAGCAAGGTGAGAGAAGGAAGAGGGCAAGGAGGTGCTCCAGGCACAGGAGCAGATGTTTTCCCATACGGAGGATCATGGAGGACCATAGTGGAGCAGATATCGAGCTGCAGCCCATGATGGACCCCACACCAGAACAGCGAGAGATTACATAAATGGAGAGCCCAGTCTGGAGCAGAGGACAGGTGTGAGGAGCAGCATAGAGGAACTCTTACAGGCTGACCCCAACCACTATTCCACTTCCCACTGTACTGTTCATGGAGCTTCAGGTGGAGGAGGCTTAGAGAGAGAACTTGGGAGTGACGGAGTGAAGCTCAGCTTTGAAATGGGAGAGAAAGAAGTATTGTTTAAATGTTTGCATTTGTTTTCTCACCACACAACTCTTTGTTGGCAACACAATTGTTGTCAATTAAAACTCCAACATTTTAATTGGCAATGATTTAAATCAATTTTCCCCAAACAGAGTCTGTTCTGCCCATGACGGTAATTGGTTGAATGATTTCCCTTTTCTGTCTTGACCCGTAAGCTCTGTCATTCCTATTATCTCCCCCTGTCCTGTGAGGAAGAGGGTTTAGTGAGCAGATGGGTGGTGTTTCTGGCCAAGGCTAACCCACCACAATAACTTGGAGCAGATGAAGGTAACATTTAAAAAGCTTCACCCAAATTTCCAGATACTGATGTATATTACTAGTCTTACTGCTGAGCAATAGACAAGACTCACTATGACAGTTTAGAACACAGGTTGTCCCAAAATTAACTGGAATTTACAGGAAATTTATAAACTGCTATTATAACAGAATGAATTATTCATCTGTCTCTAACTAGACAAACAGGGCAGATGCAAATAGGTTAGGTGAGATTGATTAGGACTCTGAGGATATTTTGCACAGAATTTACTCGGTCATAGAATTTACTTTCTTTAACCAACTACTTTTTCCATTTGTAATGATAAACATCCATAGTTCCTGATCCTAGGAGAAGCAAGATTTGTTTTTCACATTATCTGTTAGAAATTCTGAAATTTCATATGAAAAAGTCCTCTGTGTGTTTCTCAGTAATTTTAGGAAAGGACCATATTAGCCGCTTTAACTATCACCTAACATTGTGCTAACTCAAATCCCTTTCCTGGTTCTCAGTAAATCCTCAGTCAGCCTCTTTCTAAGGCTGTCTCTATTGCTCTTCAGAAATCTCATCAAAGGTCTTATCTCTCTCTTTTGACTAGGAAAAGGTATTTAAGGCATTTAAGTCTCTAAATGCTTTAGAAAAACCTTGGTCACAGGTGTATTCTTAGAAACGGAGATATCAGCACGTAGAATAAAAGGAAATTTGTACTATTCTGAAACTTCTATATGGAAGTCCAGAGGGGAATCACAAGTTCCATTACGGATGTTCTCAGAGTGCATTGCTTTTAAGAGGCACTGTAAAGCTACAGTCACTGATACTGTTCTGTTTGTTATTTGGTACAACTACTGACTTCTCTAAGCTACTGTTTGTAATTTCAACAGTCTCTGTAAATCCTTTTCTAAAGTTAAGATTGCTCAAGTTTTGCTCATCTTTTAAAATTTCATCACTAAGAAAAGAAAAAAATTACATGTACTAACCATTAAAATTTCAATATCAGCGAGCTACACCAGAAAATTGTGAAAGAGGAGCCATGTGTGTTGTGCTTATGTAATATATGGTTACAGAGGACAATTTTATCTTCAATGCAGTACCTCAGTTCCTCAGAACTCTTATTTTACAGTAACAAGTCTTAGCTTTGAAGAAGAAACTACTGCTAAAAAAAATTATTTGGTTTTGGTGTCAAAGGAGGGACTGGTCTAATTGGTGGGCCAATTAGACTAGATCAGTTACAGGACCTATGTGATAGATCTAAAAGAGACCTTTGGAGTGGAGATTTTTTTGTTTGGTTGGTTTTTTTTTTTTTTTTTTTTTTTTTTGTTTTTTTTTTTTTTTTTTTTTTTTTTTTTTTTTTTTTTTTTGGTTTTTTTTTTTTTTTTTTTTTTTTTGTTTTTTTTTTGTTTTTTTTTGTTTTGTTTTTTTTGTTTTCTAATCATTGTGTCCGGGACAGTGTGCTATGCTTCCATGGCACTGAAAGAAGCAAAATAGTTACTCTAAAATATACTGAGAAACTGCACATACCTATCTTCACTGCATATCCAGTAAGAAATAATGATCAAACACAAATATTCATGTAATGTCAGAAGACATAGAAGGAAATTTTGAAAGGGATTGTGATGACAATGACTGCAGCTTGAAGCATTCTAAATACAAATGTAAGCTATTAATCAAAATAGAAAGGAAGATATAAAATGCAGGATGTTGGTGAGAGACTGCCAAAAAATTAAATAAAGAATTTCAGGCTGAATGCTCCTTCCATGCTGTATAGTGGAAACTGTGAAATACCAAACATAATATGACAAAAAAGCATCTTTTGCTACAAAAGCCAAGATAAAATATTCAACATAGAAAAAGGGGTGAAGAATCACCCTTTCAATCCAGATTGGAAAAAAAGTGTGTTCTTAGTTGTTAAAAATACTACTCTATGTTTCATTATTAGAGCTCATCAACTCTAAGACCAAAGCACAAGTTTTTCAGCTTTGACACAACAAGATGGAGATGCAAAATTATGGTGCACCATTCTCCCCATCTCCAAATATGGGCTACCACCCTTTTTCACCTTACAAGCAGTTTTGCAGCAGTTAAATCAGTATTGGTTTTAATAATATCTATAATATCCAGATATTTCTACTTCTATTCTAAAGTTGCGGAGTAAACATTGTTTTATACTTGAGTCATCCTTTCATTGGAAGTGCCATTGCACTATTTCAATTATCTGTGATTTTACAAGAAATGTTTTCATTGTCATGAAGATGTTCTTTGATAATAGGTACCACTTGCTGTGTTATTTGATTGACTAAATATTTACAGAGGCAATAAAAATTATAAAAAAGTAAGAATTAATAACTATGAAAATGCTTTAAAATTGGTGGAAATGAGAGCTATATGCAGATGCTAAATGAAGCATTTGGGCTAAAATTGGATCCAGAATTATATGTATTGTTTTTTAGGAAAGATCAAGGGCTATGAAATATGTGTTTAGTACAAATAAGCATGGTTCCTGTGGTTTTGACCCTCTTACTACATAGAAAAACTTCTATACAAATCTTTGTGTCATAATATTTTAACTTGTTACCTTGATAGACCCAAAAGCCACAGAGAGTTGTAATGCTATCAATCAATACTTCTAGCACAGCTGAGCATCTTAAGTCCTATAAATTTAGTCAGACTTAGTTACATGTAAATGCCATAGATTTCACTTATATCCATCTATTTGTACACTACAAATGGATAATATATTATCTTTACAGTGTCTGTTGATGATTTCCTAGAAATAAAGTTGCATGGGTTTGGTGTTACTGCACCAGTATTAACTATAGGTGGCCTCCTTGCAAGAAGATTTGAAAGATTCATACTTAGATTAATCCCATCTTTGCTTTTAGAGATAGTTATTAAAATATGATAATAAAACATTAATGATATCGTTATCAATAATAGTATAATAATAAAA
>VXBB01019365.1:42484-64219 GCA_013399915.1 Illadopsis cleaveri | reverse complement strand
GCCATAACAAATCTGACAAGTGTTATGACAAAAATCTGTTTGCTCAGGGCAGGGTTTCAGAATAAAAGAGTTTTGGCCGAATTGAATCATCTTTTCATATCTAAATCTGCAGCAACACTGAAGTAGGTGAAGATCTTAGTGCACTTTTAGAAACAGTCTCCTACTTCCAGCAATGTTTCTAACTTCCCTCCTACAGAACTACCACTTGAGGGCTGATATGTAGAAAGGAAGAGAGCTTGTGGATTCCAAAAACATACACCCCTTGCACACAAGTAAGTATAATTCCAGCTAAAATGGTCCCTGGGAGAGACAATAGCAAGAGAAAAGTTACCAGAGAGAGTAAACCAACAAGCATAACCTGAGGTTGTCTCAACAAAACTTCTGGAGGTGTTGCATATTTTCAATAAGGAATGAACCCCAGCCTTTCACACTCCCAGCTGTCTGGGCAATTTAACCACTGCACTTGCATGGGTCTGCAAGCCTTCACTGCAGGAGCTCCTTACCTCATTTACTGCAGCACTATCATATTTCACTGAATATGATAAGGATGTTCAAAGATAAGGAACTCGGGTGGCTGATTTCTCACAAGCTCTCTGATGTCTGTTGCAGAGCTGTGAAGTGTTCTTGACATGGTTTTTAATTTTAGAGGGTTGCTACTTATGACCTCCAAACCTACATCCCAAACAAGGACACACTCTGAATTTATTTTGAGAACTGGAAGAAAGCATCCCATAATCATACTGCTTTCAGCTGCTCAGCCTCTGTGCATTCAGCTTTCTAGAAAATTATTTTCCACAAGCATTTGTGTGAAACTTCTGGTATCTTATATAGAAAATGTGCTTTATCTCTGAGGTCACAGGAATCTTAAAACATGGATCTTGTGAAAAGTTAGAGAAAAAAGAAATTTTTCAGTTTAAGCTGATGGACAAGAGGCAACAGTCACAAGTCATAGCAAGGAAAATTCCAGTTGGATATAAGGTAAAAAAATATTGCCATATGACTAGTTTAAGGACAGGCCAAGTTGCTCAGAAATGCTGTGCAATCTCCATCCTTGGAGTATGCCAAGATGTGACTGAACAAATTCCTAGCAAAGCTGGCTTTGAAATCAGACCTCCTTGAAGCAAGAGGCTGAGCCAGATGACCTGTAGAGTTCCTTCCACTCTCAGCTATCCTGTGGCCCCACATTCTTCTCACAGCATCACCTTTCAGCACAGCTGGCATGCCAGGCTACATCCCAGAGCAAATCCTGGGAACAAGCTTATCATGTGGCACTGTGCAATTCACATCACAAAAATTTTACTATCACTCAGGCTAAACACTTGCTACCTTAATTTCATCCTGATACTTCATGGTAATTTTTCATGTGATAGTTATAATTCAGTTTAAAAATGAGCATTACAACTTTTAAATATGCAAAGTATTTTTTTATCTCCATAGTAAATCATTCATATCTAAAGCTTAATCTTCCCTCTTAAATCACCTCCAAGCCCCATAATAATTTTCCATTTTCTTCTATTATTTGGCTGCTGTCCAAAAGCAGATAGTAAAGGTAAAATCTTGACTCCTCAGCATCCAATGGAGCATTCTAAAATTGGTTTTCATTATGTTAGATTTTCATAGAACCATCACAGAACAGTTTGGATTGGCAGGGACCTTAAAAATGATCTAGTTCCAACCTCTCCTGCCAAGCAGACTTGGTTGGCAAGAACTCCATTCAACCCGGCCCTGAACACTCCTAGGAATGGGGCATTCACAGCTTTTCTGGGCAACAGGTGCCTCACCACTCTCTACTTCCTCCTAACATCCGATCTAAATCTCTCCTCTTTTAGAGTTTTAAATTGTTCCCCATTGTCCTATCACTATTTTCCCATGCAAAAATCAGTCTCTGCCTTTTCTGTAAGCCCTCTTCAAGTACTGGCAGATTGCTATACAGCCTAGTCAGAGCCTTCTCTGCTGCAGGCTGAACAACGCCAAATCTCTCAGTCTGTCCTCTTAGGAGAGGTACTCCATCCCTCTGACCATCTCTGTGGCCTCCTCTGGACTCACTCCAGCAGGTCCATGTCCTTCCTGTGCTGGGCCCCCAGAGCTGATGCAGCACTGCAGGTGGGGTCTCAGCAGAGCAGAGCAGAGGGGCAGAATCCCCTCCCTGGCCCTGCTGCCCACACTGCTCTGGATGCAGCCCAGGACACGTTTGGCTCTCTGGGCTGTCAGTGCCCATGGCTGGGTCATGTCCAGCCTCTCACCCACCAGAACATGCAAGTCCTTCTGGGCAGGGCTGCTCCCAGTGAGATCATCTCGCAGTCTGTGCTCTTTTCTGGGATTGCCCTGGTCCGGGTGCAGCACTTTGCACCTGGACTTGGTGAATTTTCTGAGGTTCTCCTGGGCCCACTGGATAGGTTTGTCCAGGTTCCTCTGGATGACATCCTGTCCTATAGTGTCAACTGCACTGCTCAGCTTTGTGCCATCNTTTCTGGGCAACAGGTGCCTCACCACTCTCTACTTCCTCCTAACATCCGATCTAAATCTCTCCTCTTTTAGAGTTTTAAATTGTTCCCCATTGTCCTATCACTATTTTCCCATGCAAAAATCAGTCTCTGCCTTTTCTGTAAGCCCTCTTCAAGTACTGGCAGATTGCTATACAGCCTAGTCAGAGCCTTCTCTGCTGCAGGCTGAACAACGCCAAATCTCTCAGTCTGTCCTCTTAGGAGAGGTACTCCATCCCTCTGACCATCTCTGTGGCCTCCTCTGGACTCACTCCAGCAGGTCCATGTCCTTCCTGTGCTGGGCCCCCAGAGCTGATGCAGCACTGCAGGTGGGGTCTCAGCAGAGCAGAGCAGAGGGGCAGAATCCCCTCCCTGGCCCTGCTGCCCACACTGCTCTGGATGCAGCCCAGGACACGTTTGGCTCTCTGGGCTGTCAGTGCCCATGGCTGGGTCATGTCCAGCCTCTCACCCACCAGAACATGCAAGTCCTTCTGGGCAGGGCTGCTCCCAGTGAGATCATCTCGCAGTCTGTGCTCTTTTCTGGGATTGCCCTGGTCCGGGTGCAGCACTTTGCACCTGGACTTGGTGAATTTTCTGAGGTTCTCCTGGGCCCACTGGATAGGTTTGTCCAGGTTCCTCTGGATGACATCCTGTCCTATAGTGTCAACTGCACTGCTCAGCTTTGTGCCATCTGCAAACCTGCTGAGGGTACACTGGATCCCTCTGTCTGTGTCACTGATAAAGACACTGAACAGTACCAGTCCCAGGACAGCACCCTGAGGAACACCACTCTTCACTGGCCTCCACCTGGACTTAGAGCCACTGGCCACAACTCTCTGCCTGAGTCCATCCTCCCAATTCCTTATCCACCAGAGAGTACACCCTTCAAACCCACGTCTCTCCAATTTGGAGGTAAGTATGCCATGTGGGACCATGATGAAAACTTTATAGAAAACTAGATAGATAATGTCTATACCTGTGATTAATCTATTCTTGTGTATTTCAGTTAAAATTTCCTAAAACTCTCCTATTATTTCTTAGATTGCAAACAGATAGCATTTCTATACATCTGTATGCATGCCTGATTCTGATTTTTCAGTGCAATTCTGCTCACAGTTCTCTGTATTTGTCTCCCCAGAAATTCTAGGTAAGATGTCCTTGACCTCTGAATATCCATTAACTGAGACTCAACTTATCCCTCTCTTCAGAATCCAGTTCTCATTTTACCTATATTCTGTGTCTGGAGCCCGAGTCATATGGCCTGTTGTAAAACCATTTGCAAGTCATGTCAGTTAATCACTGGGCAAAAGTTCTGTATGTTCTTAATTGTGACTCCTCTTCATTCCTTCTATTTGGACAACATGTGACTTCCCAGAATGAAAACAAGCCACAAGGCCAGTCTGAATTCCTTGGTGATCTGCTTTTACCACATCTGACTTTCTTTTATTAGATATATGCACAATTAGAGCTGTAATTATGGCTCCAATTATCCCATCCTTAGTAATCTGGTGACAGATGTTCCCTCTGGCATTTGGTAGTTCTTAGATACAAGATAAGACAGAGAAGTTAAGAAAGGTAAGATATTAACTTGGACTGTCAACACACCATTGTCCAATCACAAGCAGAAATGTTAGGTGATCAGGAGGAGTGGAAAAGGAAATTGTTATGCTCAGCCATAGACACTGAGATCCTAACAGGGATGAAATAGTACATGTGAGTGCATTTATGGAAAACCAGATGAGAGCTGCTGGATGGGTGGAGGCATATGCTCAGCAACATTATTTAGAAAAATAAAATTGGCTGGAAATAACAGCAAAAAAGCTTACACATGGGGAAAAAAGAAAGGTATGTAGAAAAGGGATTTTTTGTTCACATCAACTAGCTTGTTTTTTCAAGGCTTTTCCCTCCTTCCCAGATTTCTTTCAAGATTACTTAACAACAATTGTTTGGAAGATAATGTGTTTGTCTGAGATTACCAGAAGGCATAAGTGCACCTTCAAACTAGGTTCTGTATTCAACATGAGAAGTTTAGGTCATTCAGTAGGATGCATAAATGAATCCAAAAAAAGTGATGGGGATCTGCAGAAAACTCAAAGAAAAATATCTCAAAGGAGAGGCTCTTCATATGAAATTATTCTAGAAAGTGTGGAAACAGGGCTCCATTTCTAAGAATAGTCTGAGGCAGCAAAGAAGCAAGCAGGGAATCTGGATGCATGTTGTCACCCACTTGCCCTTAGCAATCACAGTGAGGCAAGCTCTCATACGTCAGTTTTGCATATTGAAGATGAAGTTGTGATTCCAGTCTGAGAGGAGAAGAAGCAGGGAAGAGAAAAAAAATTACAAATATATTTTTTCATGGTATCACAGTCCATGGAAACTGAATTAATTAATGAAGATTTCCACAGCAACTTCTTCATAAAACGGCGCACAACTAACAGGAAAACATAAAAACCCCCAGAGTTAAAACAACTCTTCTGTGACTGAGCCTCAGGGCTAAACTGCATCTTCCATGGCCAGTACAGATTCCTGTATGAAGTATGCTTCTCCAGATAGCCAGAATTTTCTGTGCCAGACTGCATTTCTTAGTAGACTAAGGAAGATCTTTATAGGCTCACCAAACCGACATCCAGGTCAAACTTCAGGTTTAAGGTTCTTCACCACTGGGGCAAACAATGCAGCTCTTCCACCCCACTTTTAACAAAATGTCACTAGCCTCCTGCAGGAGAAAACATATTAATACAATAGTCTTGGGTAAAATAATAAGTCATGGGAAGGCTTTGAGCAGAGACATCGCTGCAGACCTGCTGGTCCCATCTATGCTGCTTTTTGAGCCTTCTCTCCTGTTCTGTCCTGTAGTCTCTCTCCCTACCTAACAAAGGTCNTATGTACACATGTGTGCTGATGTGCACATGTGCATATGTGTAGATGTGTATGTGGAAGACTAATTTTAGGTAGAAGGTTCCTGCCTGGATGCTGAGTCAGGGAACCAGCTGCTCGTTGTCAGGTAAAGCTGTCTTCATACCCAACAGGAGGCAAAATAAGTCACTGCACTCCAGGACAGCTCATGTTTAATTTCCTCACTTGCAGAGGCCATTGGATGAGAAGAGGTGCCAAATCCAAGCCTCTCCACAGCACCCACACTCCCACAGCCATATGGAGCTCACCAGAAAGGAGAGGTCTTGCCTCGAATCCTGTACTTCTGCCTTCTCTGGAGCTGGCAGCTGGTGCAAAGTTAGGTCCGAATTAGGCCTGTAATTGAGAGAGTAGTGAAAGAGGAGCATTGTTTAACAAGCTGCTTACTTTAAAAATCTTGCTGGACACCTCCAAACGAACGTGTGCTGGAATTGGCAGTGTTTTGCCCAAGGAAACACAGGCCCCTCAAAAAGCCATGTGCCACTCTCTCTTCAGATCAGCCTCCAGATCAAAATGACAGCTCTGCCTGGGAGATCCATGCATACAAGAAAGAGAGAGGCAGTGTAGCTGCCACAGGGAAAATCTGGTAAAAGAAGAACAACATAATGGCACTGTAAATTCCATGTGGCAGTTCTGCCTTCTTGCAGCTGCCACTTTCACCTGCCCTGTGCTCCCATCCCTGAGGCTCCTGGACCAGCCAATACAACCAAGCCAATGAGAGACTTAGTTCCAGAGTTAATCCAGGTGTCTCTGGGAAGGACCTTTCCCAAATGGAGCCCTAGGTCTCACCCCGATGAACCCCTATATATATATCCTCTGAATCCTGTTGGCTCTGGGAAAAAGGAACACACACCTCACTTTCTCCAGTAGGGTGAAGAACCAACAAGAGCAAACACCAAGCATCTGGTGACAAAGTGGTTTGGGCAGAAGTCTCTACTTGTGCTCCCATGACCTGGGCTGGCTGCCTGAGTGTGGGAAGGGTGGAGACTGGGGTGTGGTTTCTGCTTGCACAGCCAGTAGTCAACCATGCAGCTGAGTCCTCCAGCTCTTGCAAAAACTCAATCTGCAACACATCAGCACAGGTAGTGCTGACTAGGAAAATGGAAGTGGTACACAGCACAGAAGCAGGGGTGCAGGATGGTTGTGTCTGTGTTTGATGATTTTGATTTTGAGGTGCAGAGGGATTTTTTTAAGTGACGTTCAGTGTGATGCCATCACCTCTCTGCCATAACTGAAGATTGAGGCTGACCACCTTGACAAGATGAACCAGTATAGGTTGCAGGTTCCTGAGCTGTTCCACCCCCACAATAAGGGGATAGAACAAAAGGGAGCAAAAGGGAGCAAAACAGTGCCTAAAGGGAAGGTTTTGTAGGGATGAGAAGGTCTGTGTGTCTTGAAGGATGTTCCACGCTCTTGACAAAACCCATGGTGTCTGGCTTTCCTCCACATGCAAGGATACCTGTTCTTGTGCTACAGCTGCTGGTAGCTGTGCTTTTGTTCCCTGCTGCTGTGGCAGGATCTGCCCTATGCCCCTGCTCAAGCAAGAGCAGATGGGTGGGTGCTGGATGGCTCTGGGGCAGCAGCTCTGGTAGTGACAGCAGCTGGAGGGAGAACATGGGGTGCTATGAGCATGCAGGTAGCCAGCAGGGGCTACTATTGTGAGTAGCCTGTGCTGTAGGGCTGGCAGTGGAGCTCAGTATTCCAGTCACAACTACGTGCATGAACTCTGCCTCCCTGTGCCATGGAGAATTCAAGGACAGCACAGAGATACTCTGGTCTAGACAGAAATGTCTGTGTTGACCTATTGTGTCTGTAAATCGCTGTCATCCTGATATAGCTTTTCCCAGGTGTGATGCTTGGGGGTGCCCATAACCCTGGAGGTTTCTGCCCAGAGTTGCACTTCAGTGTTTCCCTAAAGTGTCCTGAGAGTGATTCAAGACAGAGCTCCACAAAGCTGACAGATGAAGTAATGAAGCTGGGGTAAAGCATCCAGGGTCTCGTTTTCTCTAAACTGACCTTAAGCCACTGCATTTCTTTTGCTTCAGATTCTTAGATATAAAAGAAAAAGAAATATGCCTTATGTCTCAAGGGTACTTGTAAGTTATGCCTGTTAATTAATATAACACATACAATTATGGTAAATGAGCCTATATAAACAGATAAGAAATACTGCTGTGTTTAAGCAGAGGAAAATGTCATTAAATGATTGTCAGCAGAGACTGTAAATATACTGGTTTCTTCACAAAGTAATTTCTCCAGTGCTGTGATCTAAGTAATTGTGTCTGACACTAGATCAGTCCACAATGCATGGAAATAAGCCTTTTTGGAAGACTATTTATACACTACAGTGTAGGCAAATATGAGCTCTGTCTCCTCCTACTCCAAACTAAAAAACCCACGAGGGTCTATTAGTGCAAATAACACAAGGTGAATGCCACAGGTAAGCTCCAAGAGCAAACTGTGTCGGCCTGCAGAGACTGATGGCTGAACCATTCTCCTGGCCCTCACTGCCACAGTATGACAACTTCCTGCAGAAAGCCCCTGCATTCTCTAGTGTAACAACAGCCAATCTGGGGAAAGTAGTTTGAAACAGCAAAAAAAGCAGCAAGTGAAAGGAGGGAAGAGCAGTTCTGCTGTGCCTATGATGGATATTTGCTGACTCCCATTCATTGGAATATTGAAGCACTTTTCGCTGAAATCAGAGGAAGTCAGATTTGAAAGAAGGAAATAATGCTCAAAGAAAGGATGTTTGCCTCTCTACCAGGCTGATTTTCCACAGTCCATTTCTGTGTGTCTGAAGCCAGGCATTGATAGCAGGAGCCCTGGCACTGAGCACCTCTCTCAAGCGTGCAGCACCAGCAGCTGCTGCT
Source organism: Illadopsis cleaveri (assembly GCA_013399915.1). NCBI lineage: Eukaryota > Metazoa > Chordata > Aves > Passeriformes > Timaliidae > Illadopsis > Illadopsis cleaveri. Next base: position 55,953 of record VXBB01019365.1, on the reverse strand, counting down.
GTCAACTCCACAAACAGGAGCAAACTCTCAGCCTCTGTGCAGCCACAGACCACCAGATTTGTCCTAACCCACTTTTTCATTTTTCTCCAGTGTTTCAAAGTTCCAATAGTCCTTAAAAGATTTACACTTATGAAAAAATAGTAACTAATTGAGCATCAGCAGCTGAAAAGGTGTATTTCTAAATAAACTGCTGGAATTCATTCAAGAAGAAATAGGATCTGATATAAGTGCCTGAGAAGGTTCTTTAACAACATTTTTTCTCTTCCAAAATCTCTACTGCCTGTTGATTTTATAAGAGAAAGAACTTTTTACTTTTACTAAAAAAAGTCCTACATTTAGAGCTCCCCTTTTAATCTAGGAGATTTCTGACATAAGAACTTCATGTTTCTTCATGCTTAATATGTTATTAAAATATGCTGTTGACAGATGCTTTGCCAGTAGTGATTTCCCTTGGGAAAATGAAGTAGTATATAGACTTCCTTCCTCATCTGAGAAAAAAACCCAAAACATTCAAATGTGTTTTTCCAGGCAGCTGGTCAAGGAAGCAGGTGTCAGACTCACAAGAAAGTCTGCAAGTTCTGCATCACAGCCCCCTTCTTCCCCTGCCCAGCTGATGGCAACACCTGACACACACTGAGACTGTTCCTTGTGTTAATAAGAAAATACTTCCTTGTTGCCCTGAGGCGCATTTAGCCTATACTATATATAATTTGACACTAATTTCTCCTGCAAGTTGTACAACTTCCAGTTCACATTGTGTTTATTTCCTGCCACAGCTATCTGTCCTTCGTGGAAGCTAACATCTCTTTGCAAGTTGTCCAGCTGCTTGGTTTGGACACTTGGCAAGCCTGGCTATATTTTCTGATTTCATAAATCTCCATTCTTGCCCTTTGCCTCTCCTGTCTCCCCTGCAGCATTTATTTATCTCTCCCTTATCCCTACAACCAGCTCACTAATCACACCCATTCATTTCCAAACCAGTGTCAAAATCCTCATCCCCCCACGCATTTAAACCCTGTAAGGACTTTCTTCCCTGACACACTGGGCTCTGTTATGCTCTCTCCCTCGCCCTGCTCCTCCTGCCCCAGCAGTACCAGCCTGCTCTCTGCACCCCAGCACAATCTCCCCTTGTTGAGGCAGCCGCCGCTGGCTCTCCCGACCGAGCCATCTGCACCCGCTCCACGGAATCCCGCCGCTCCAGGAGCTGATCTGCCTGCCCTCCCCCTGGCAATTAATTCCTTTCCTCCATCCACTGCTTTTCAGGCTGTAAATCAAGAATTACTGTTGCTCTCCATGAAGCATTTTGGGAAGCAGGCTGGATTAGGCAGTCTACAGATTGAGGTGGAATTGTGTGTTTTGTTGTCTTAAGAAGCATTCGACAGGCATTGTCTACCAAGGGAACAGCTGATGGAAAGGAAGATGTTATAAACACACAAGTTGCTTGAAAATTTGGTATTTTCAAGGGTTAATTCACAGTGATGTATGTATGTATGTATGTATGTATGTATCTATGTATCTATGTATCTATGTATGTATGTTGTATGTATGTAAGACATCATTATTTATTGCCTTATATTATTTCCTTATTTTAGGTACTTGAGATTTGCAAAGAGGAAATAAAAGATGGCAGCTTCTCAATTTTGGTTAAATATTGGCAAAATTCCTGTTTCTAAAGGTGATTATTGTATGCAGGTGATTTCCTACAGTTACAGTTCACAGTGGATAGTACAAAGCAAATCCCTTTCAGTACAAGAAAAGGAAATAAATATGAAGGGACAAGATAAAAGCAAGAGGCACAAAGATTTAAAGAAACAGATTTATCATCACTAAGTGCTGAGATCCTGTTAGCAGCCTTGGGAGGTAACAGCAATAAAATTAGAGCTCAGCTTGTGATATTGCCAATAGGTACATTGGTCAAAAAGCTACTTTATCCTGATTTCCTGCAGGTCTGTGGTTTTTTGTCTCCTAAATACTCCACAAACTACCAAAGCAAACCAGCTTCCCCCAGGCTTGCATTCATCCTCATCCTTTCAGAAGACACGCTTGGTCCAAGCTGACCCTGGCACAGGTTGGTGCACACCAGCCAGAGTGGTGCTGGAACCTCACTGCTCTGCTAACCAGCTGCTGCCAGCTGCTCAAGGGCACTTCTTATGTTTTAATTCCAAGATGAATCATAATTTTGTTCTCTACTCTACCTGGATAATCGCTTTCATAAAATTTATAAGAACTTATCTTTAGGACTTCCACTCCTCTTTCATGTAATGCTGCAACTAAACAATGGGCTTAAAACTTACCAGGCAGAAGCTGGCAGGAAAATGGACAGAAGGTGTTAATAAGATCCCCAAGGCCTTGTTCTGGCAGGAGGCCATGGTGCCACTTGGATGGCATCACTGCCTCATGTTAATTTTAGTTCTCCTCCCTGAGGAGATCTGACACTTCAGTAGTTGTACCCTCCTGGTACAGTCAGAGTATATGGGCAGGAAGGAAATTAGAGAATCTTGGTTTGTGCAACAAAGCAAGGCATTGGAAGCCATATCTGGGTCTTGGCTGTAGTGCTGGATCCAAACTTGCATTTTAAAAAAATATGTAGGAGAACTTTTCTCCCACACTGAAGTCCAATGCCTGCCTAGTAATTTTCACCTGGACAGGACCCCCTCAGCCAAGCTGCCATTTGCTCAGATGCTGGCAAATGTGCCTGAAGGGCATTTCTCAGCCCAGCTGACCTGAATATCAAAAGCTACATCTGTTCTAGGAACACTTCCCTGTCCTGGAACACCAGTGGATGACCCAGCCCCATAACTTCTGCAGTATTGGTGTGAGACCTGGTCAGCCCTGAGCCCTGCCAAGAGAACCAGAACGTATGCCATGGCTGGGAAATACATTACTCCTCAGCTAGATGTCCAGAGCTGGGATTTGAGTCCCTCTCCAGGAATGCAGTGTGTCATAAAACCTGGAGACACTATGTGCTTCCTTAGATTGGCAGATTGACCACTCTTTACTCTTATCACCCTTGATATAAAACAGATGTTAACAGTGTTTCTGACTTGACATCTCTTTCTCATCCAGAAAAAAAACAGTGACTGTCTCTAAGTGTCAAAACACTCTCCTGTGTTTTGGCTTTACCTTAATGCCATTTCAGACTTTCAGATGTCACATAAATGAAAAAGCATAATAATATTATATGTTGGTAGTGACAGAAAAGGACCTGCATGGATAGCAGGGATGCAAACCCCACATCCAGCTTTGAAACCCAATGATGTAGCTGTGCTTTGTGCAATCCCAAGCAGCATCACTTTTCTGGCATTTACAAGAATGAGGTTGTTTGCCGAAGTCCAATGGCAAAGTGGGCTAAACCTTGATGAAAGGCTAGGCAGACTCCCTGCTGATCCCTTTTGGTTACAGTCAAGGAAAATCTGCTGTGCTGGGTAAATCAACACCAGCAAAGACATTTGTTCCTTTGGTCTTTCCCAAGAACCAGTTCATATATGTTTGACAAAGCACCAGGAAGCAGACAGTGATATTCCCCTGCCACATGGGAGTCAGCACTACATGTATCTGGCCTGCTTGGCACTTATTTTCAGCTTGAGAATATATAGCAATCATAGCTGCTGTGTACTTGATCTTCTTCCAGGACTATTTACAGAGTAACAGAATTAGATCTCCTGTGAGCTTAAAACACCAACTTCAGCCATTATTTCCTGAGACTGATGGCCTACTGGAATTTATATCCAGGACAAATCCTGCCAGTAACCTAGACAGAAGTATGGCACGTCATATATGTGATTTGCACACCACCTGCACAAAAGCCAAGAATGGGTTTCTCATTTACTCAGAGGGAAAGTTCATGAAATGTTCCATTTCCTATTAGTACTGCCCTTAAGGGTGATTTTCAGTGACAGTCTTAGGCTCCCTGTTAGGCTGTTGGCTAGTGCATAACAAGCCCTGAAGACCTTAGAGCATCCATTTGAAGCCACAGCTGCAGGGGTGAGTGAGGTATAGCAACCTGATAGGGACACAGAGATTTCTCACATATCCTTATGTTATTTTCCTTGAAATTAAAATGAAGAGTTGTCCTAGTTAATAAGCTTTAAGTCAAACTTTCCTTTAGCCACAATAAAAGAACACTGCCGTTAATCAGCTACTCCTGTAACCACCACTGAAACCCTGGAAACTGGAGCTGAAATAAGAAGCCACCCTTATCTGAGTGCAGCTGTATTTTGCTTTCCTGCAACGTAAATGCATTTTTTACAAATATGTTCCTGTATAATCCAAGTTTTACTTGCAAGGACTTCCTTCTGAAGTAATCAAACTTATATTCAAGGCAGATGTAAAAGGCTCCCAGAACACAAGCTGGGAAAATTCAAGCAAGACTAAAGCAGTAATATATGCATCATGTAAAATGATTTAAGGAAATGAAACGAGCTGTGCTAGAAAAACTACGACTAAGCAACGCTTTGTCCTCTAAGGATGTTTATGTGCTGCTGCATAACCTTCTCCTCAAACAGTTTCATTGAAATAAACCCAGCTCCCTCCCTACTCCCTATCTGCCTAGTCCTCCACACTCTGTAGGGCAGAAGGTGGTGTAACCCAGGAAACCAATGCCTAAAGCAATATAAAAGTTTGGAGCTCTGCTCACCATGAGGTGCTCATCTGATACTCTCTGCTGCTCAGGACCAGATTTTCAGAAACCTTGTAGAAGTGCCCTCACTTTTCAGATGTCTGCTTTTGTGATGCTCTTTCTTGAAATCTGCAAACAGTAATTGGAATGGGAGAGGAAGAAATGATCTCAATAAAACTACACAGGCATAGGATCAATAAGGGTGCAAATATCTTCCTCCATTCAAAGATCTGGTTAAAACTGAGCAAAAGACTGGTTATTTATAAGACAGAACAGGGTACACACACCCTGAGCTAAGAGATGTTCTCAAATTACATGAAGAACAAGATCAGTGTTGCTGCTTAGCTTACTATTTTATGGGCTGTATGCTGACCCCTCTTGTTTTCCTTTCCTTGACCTGAAAAACTGAGATGATGATTATAGGATATTCAAGGATTTTGAATGTAATATAGCTTCTGAGGTTAGTGGGAAAGGAAGGAGGGTTATTTCCATGTCTTGAACAGCTAGCTGCTGGTAAATTTTCATTCATATGCCTAGTTACCTTAGAATGAATTTCTTATATGTGTTTCCAGTCTTATGAGCTGCTTGCAGCTTTTGCAGTGCTAACCTAAAGATGTCCACAAGTATTGCATTCCTGAGAAACAGCCCCTGTGATATTTAGCAGTCAGAATAGTTGTGCTGCCAGGCATGCTCTGTAGTGAAGTGATAGGCACATAACAAGCTGGCTGTCTGGCTGTTACATGCCACAAATTAGTTGTCACGCCTTGGTCAAAATAACAAAGTATAAAATCCTTCCCTCTTTACTGAAAATATGGCACATTGTAATAAAAGACCAACTTCTCTCCACTCTTACATTAGCAACTTCCATTATATGGTTTTCTTCGAAAACAGTCTTAACCATTTTATAAAACAAATGATTTCTGCAGTATCTTAAGTCCATAATTTGCTTTCAGTTGCATGAATTAAGGACATCATTTATATCTCTTCTGTCATGATAAAAATTACCACAGAAGAACGTTACCCATTCACTTTTATGGACTTCATGGCTAAGAAAGTTTCATCAATGTCACTGCATGCTGTAATTTGCATTTGGATGTATTTCAGATGAAATAGGGCTAAAATCAGAGTAACTAGGCAACTCCTCTTCATATTCTGGGAGTCTGTCTATTTTAGTACAGAGAATGATGTTGGTAGGCATACAAATGTAACAGAAAGATAGCTAACCCCTTTTCAGAGTCTATGAATGTGGCATCTCCTAATTCAGCCTCAGAAACACACACTATTCTGCACCTCCTGTCCAGGTTTTTAGGAAATTGAATTAGGTGTAATCAGTCTGTGCGTAGAATTCTCGAAGGTCGTTTTGAGATGCTTGGATGGAAACAAAGAATCTACAGCTGTTTACATTATTTCTTTAAAAAGTCCAAAACTTTCTCTTAAACTTGTAGAAACACAGGCATTTTGCCTCTTTCAGTACATTGTACCTGAATTGTAAGATCACTTAGAAGATTCTAATCAGTTAGAAATTGTAAGAAAAGTTAAATGTACTTTCACAAAATTCACAAAAAACAAAACACCAGAACAAAACCAACTGCAACAAAATCCAGAGGACACTTTTAAGTTCACAAAATCCATTTTTTATGTAAGTTGTAAGCCACTTTTTTACTAAATCTGGCATAAAAGGCTTTCCAAAATTTTAGGTCATTATTGTGACACCATTTTCCTGTATATTCTCTTGTCCATGTACTGTGCAAATGTACCACAAATATTTTTTTTTATATAATTTGAACACTAGAACACTACAATGGAGACTTGCTTTGGGTATCTTAAAGTAGTCATCACTTCTTATCTACTGAGTTATTTTCCAGGTTATTAAGAGGTGACAAGCACCAAGGAGTGCCTTGTAAAAACCTGAATTTTTTGGTGGAAACCCCTTCCCAATACCTGTCACAGTGGCAATTACAGAGTTGCAGCTGCTGTGATTGAGGATGTAAGTGAAGAGAGGTCTGTGAGAAGAGAGAGAACTTATTTTAANTGCCTGGTGAGTAGCAAAGATTAATATTCTTATTGGTCTTACTCTCACTCCTGATGGAGCTAAAAAGGAGCAACCCCAACACTAGGAATGACTTCCCAGCTCTGGTTCCTGCTAGGTCTTTCACCCACACATTCTTCCTAGAACTAACTCTTTGAATTCAGTGGGTGCTCACCATCCAGTCTAAAGCTGAATTCATATCTGAGCCTGCCACTGTCTGCATCTGCCCATCTTCCAGCAGGAGTGTATCTTCTTGTTAAAATTGGATTTCCACTTAGTTTTATGCATCTTTTTCATCAAGCTTTGTTGCGAACTTGCAAGGAACTTTTGTTACCATAGAGAACAGTGAACATGCACCGCAACCACCTCTCAGTAAAAACAAACTATCTTTAAATGGCAAATGTGCATGTTAAAGTTATTTCATGTGTGGAAATTTTGGAGGCTGGCTTGACTTTTCACACACTCAAATCTAAACTACCCAACTACACACTTGGGTAAAGGGAGACTTTGAAGGTCCCACCTAAAAGTGCACCCACAGTCCATCTGCCATTTAACCAAACTGTTCTTGAAAGAGTTGGGAAGGTGACTAAAAGACAGACACACTAAAGTGTTGGGGTAAGATGCAGGCCCTCAGTTCTCTATGCCAATTTTCATGCTATTTGGGGTCTCCAAAATAGGGATGAAATGATTTGTTTCTCTCAGATTCACTAGTTCTTGTTTTTTTCTGATTTTTGATTGGGTTTGGGTTTTTTCTCTATGTGGTTCTTTTGGTTTGTTTGGGTTTTTTTTTTTGTTTATCTCCCACTCCCCCCGCAAGAAATACATAGACTAGAGTGTATAGAAAACCCTTAAAACATGCCCAAGTCTTCAGATTAGCTTTACTCAGTGATGAGAGATGTTTGACCCAAGGACAAGAGTGTTTGCTCAAGCACATCAGATCCACCACCCCATGGAAATGAAAACAGCCAGTGATGGATTATGCTTCTGCAAAATAAAATCTCAGTAAAATAATATCTTTTCCCTTAGGATATATTTACCAGCTCCTACATTTTTGTTTCTGATGATGATGTGACAATGGAAAGCACATAAAACCCAAGCAGAGCTGCTTCTTCAAAACTTCCTGTTGTGATGACATAAAATCCTTCCCCGATTGTAGGATGAAACTGGAAGATGTTAGTGCTGTAGGTGAAAGAAAAACAGGCATGAATTCCAGGTAATGTGGAAAGAAGCCTATGAAATATTTAGCTCCAAAATGAAAAGTTTCACACTGATAGACAATTATTAAAGGACTGATGACAGTTCAGTTGTCAAAAGAATGAAAAATCTGACATCTTATAAATGATACTCAAGCCCATCTCCAGCCCAAAAATCTGTCGTGTACACTGTCAGATCACAGCAAAAATTTTTGAACAGCATTTACATTGGTCCAAGTCTCCTTGAAATGGCAGCCTTACCAACAAATATTTACATCCTTCTGCCATTCCATGGGATTTGAGTAATCAATAGCAGCGCTTCAGGAAGAACTCCTGAGGGACAACACAAAGAGTGTAACTTTTTCCCCAGTCCAAGAGGTACTTGCAGCATGATTAGAAAGACATTCTCCACAGTACATGGTTTTCAGTTCAGGCAGAGAGGGTTGGAAAGTGCAGCCTTTCAGGAGCATAATTTGATGATGTGAAATTTCACAACAGGCACAAATCCAATTTAAAAGTGATCATCCACTGGGATGAAACAAAATCAATTTGACATTTACCAGCTGCACCATAAAATTGACTGTTACTGGGACAGTTCACTTTAACAAAGTTAACCATCAACAGATTCCTACATCTAAAGGCCCTGGTGTACAGACAGTAATGTGGTTTTGTTGTATTTTTTTAACCTGAAATTTAAAGTAGCATAATAAACATGGGTTTTGAATAAATGTTGGTGCAGAGAACAATAGATGAGCTCTTCTCATGAAAAACTATGTTAGCCTTAAAAATGATATGTAATTGAATTCTATTTTTTTCTCCTCAAAAAAATAAGTGTAACTAAAATCAAGTGTGAAATTATGGCAACCTAGATTAAAGCTTACCTATGTTGTGGCTTAAAAACATACTTAACAGTAACATTCAGACAGTGAGTAGTTACTACCAGTATTTTAAAGAAAGCAGAAAAAAAATGAAACAAACAAAGAGCCACTGGAGTCACAACCAGTGTGCTGGCTGATCCAGCCTCCTCAGAAAGTGCAGAAAGATTGGCTTTTTAAAAAATTTATTTATTCAGCACAGGTCGTGTCAATAAGTCATTCTTTTGAACCAGAGAAACTGCAAGGTAAAAGGAAACAATACTTCTGCAAAACATGGTGTGGGAGTCAGGAATCTACTGATTCCACCGTCTGAAAGAACGTAGAATCTATTCTGGTTAATGTCCAAAGCAACAAACTATTTATGCCTTCTAGAAAGAAGTTAGAAACATGAAAAGGAATTAAAAGTTGAGTATCTATTAATTCAGTTCTATAATATTTCCTCCATTTACAAAATTGTCCTGCTTTAAATGCACAAAGTAACCTTTAATATAAAATCTTGATCTGCAAAGAAATGTTGAGTGGCTCAGATGACAGTGAATTACAAAACCCATCCAGAGGGTCTTCACAGCTATCCTGGGAAAATGGGAGGGCCACAGTTTTGAAATCCTGGACGGAACATTAACACATTTGCCTTAATTGAAGTCATGTTTCTAAAAAGAACAGCGGTAAATGTGTTAAGGGGACAGGTAGAAAGGTAGGCATACTGAAGGAATAGCAGAGAAAAAGTGAAAGGATTTACCCCTCAGGTATAACCATTTGAAATGATACAGGAAGATATGTTTGATGGCCAGGCTGCATAGCTACATAGACCTGTCAAACACTTGGTTAACATTGCAGAGAAAATGTTTCTTCTTAGTATTACAGCTGAGAGAGAATGAGTTTCTCTTTGACTTCTTCTTAAATTTTTCCCATCTTAGAATTGAAAAGCTTCTTATGTGGCAGCTTACTGTAATTTTGATGCAGAACAGTCTGACACGTAAGACCCACAAGACAGGCTATGATTCAGAACCTTTGGAGACACAAGCAGCTCATCTGTGTTCAAAGCTGTTCAGCACCATTTTCTCTTAGTGTAGACTTCAGCCTTCCATCTCTCAGACAATGTGAGTGTGACTTGCCTTATGTACTTTACAACAAAGAACAAGTTGCATTTCCATGTCTCAGGCATATTATGGTCATCACCCTTAAGTCGTTTATTAATTACCTCACCCTTCAGAAGAGGAAAGAGAGAGTGTGCAGAGCGTGATGAAGTCAACTGGTGCTCATTTGGCAATAGTTACAAATTTGCATCTCCAAACATTCAGCTAATGTGATGATGAATGCAGGGAAAGAGCTTGTGAATATTCCATATTTTACCACTTAAAAAAAAATACACATAGTGTAATACTGCTTCTACTACAGACATAACCATTGTCAAAACGGGTGAACAATTCCTAAGTCTCCAACGTCAACATACCATAATAAAACAAAGCTGGCAGCAAATAGAAGTATAACTTGCATTAGGAAAATTTCAGTGTCCTTTATTTGCTTTAGTAAAATTAACAAAAGATTTAATCAAACATGCTTTAAAAGTAAACAGATCACAAATATGCAGCTTCTGTTCCTTGTTAAACTGAATGTGTTTTCATTGCTCCTTTCAGACGACAAGCAGCTTTGATTTTCCCCTGATAAGCAAATGGCCATCTCTTGGAAAGAGCACAGTTTGAAAGATGAATAGCTTACATAGTATCTGATCTACTTTGAATTGATTCTGTGTTGTTTCTTCAAAGCAATTTTAAAGCTGAGAAAATATTAAGGTGACCTAATTGTACAAGCCAGAACTAATTTTGATCAGCGAAGTCTCAGCAAAGTAAGAGATGTTAAATAAAATACTTTGAGCCTCTTCAGTCTATTTTGGAAGAGTGAACTGAGTTACCCTGATAGAAGCAGAATATTTTCAACACTATGGAAACAGAATTGATTGAACATGTCTGTGCTTTGAATGTAGGTGGAGTTATCCTCAATCTGTATTTAACTTCAATGCATTAAGATGATCTCTCATTCATACTCATCAAGGAAAAGAATGTAGCTGTCAGTCAGAAATCCCCAGAACAACAGGGACAAAGCTGATCAAAACCAGTTATTTCCCTTGAAACCAAACAAGGAACAATGGTAGCAGACTCAAAATGACTCCAAAAGGATAAGGCTTCTGAGACGTACATCAAAAATCCAAATTTTGTTCCTAATAAACATCACTTCATGCCATGTGAATTCCAGTTTTATTAGGCAGTGACTTAATACAAGTAAGACTGATCTGTGGAGAGTTACATAAGCATCCTACTACAATTAGCCATCCCCATTTTCCATTATAAATATTTGTAGGAATATCCATTCTTACCACACTGGCTGGGTGCCAGCTACCAAAGCTATCCAAATGCATTCAAGACAAGGAAATCCTAAGACATTAGTCCTTGGTAGTGCCTATTCCCACAGAACTTGATGTCCCACCAGGACTCTGGCTTCTAGCAATGAGGACATTACATAACACTCACTAACATCCTTCATTTCACTTAGAAAAGGCTCCTTCCTACATCTTTCCTAGAACAATAGCACAGAGTTAGTACATCAAGACAGTTTGGACTTTGCAAACACTCTATAATCTAAATTTTTGTTGCAGGCAAACACTAGATTGCTTAGGGGGGAGAAAAAGAAAGCCCATTCTTTCCAGACTGTTTTGCTCACATATTCTTCTTCCCTTCAAACTTTCTCTATTTTGTCAAGTTGTAGAAAGACATTCTATACTCTCTGCTGTGTTCACTTTGCTGGGCAGACAGAGTTCTATGTCCTGTGGTCTCCTGACCAACCTGCTTCTGCGAGGATGTCCAGGCTCTAGCAGCTCTACCATATTTAAGTTCAGGAAATTATTTTCTCTGTAATTGATTTCAAACAGACTCAAGCAGCACAGACTTGTCCATTACTGACAGCCTCTCCTTTCTCTTGGCCACCACTGCTGCCAGTTCCCCCCTAGATTATTTGCTACCCTTAATTTTATTCCCCTCTTCTATTTCTCTTCAAGATAATGGAATTTTGTTTTCAGTCTTTTTTCTCTTGTATTTTCCTCCTTAAGCATGAACCAATGCTGTCTCTATTCCATTTCCCACGCCACTGAATACCTTCTTTAATTTCATCAGGGGCTTTTTTTCCCCTCTTTTCTATATGTTTGAAGCATCCTCTCCACCTGCACTCTTCTCTGTCTCTTCACATCCTATTTCCCTTCATGGTTAGTAGAATGTTTTATCTGTTACAAAGCACCACAAACACTCAAGCTGCCATATAAATTACACAATGTGCCAATGAAAATAAAGGAAAGAAAATACTGCAGGCTCAATAGTCTCTGCTCAGCTGTCAGAGCTTGCCTTGTTCTTTTAGAGCTGTTGCAAATGCTGACTCCCATTTACAACCACTTGATTGACCTGCTGGCACTGCCAAAATGGTTTAATGTGGTTTAGACATAAATCTGAGTCAGGCCATAGTTTTCTGCAGTGCAATGCTCCCTCTGAACAGAGTCCTATTCAATGGGCTTGCAGCATGTGAGGTCGGTGAGAGGGTTATCCACCAAAAGAGTGGGGCTGCACCTCTGTGTTGCACTTGCAGTTGCAAGGATAAGATGGCTGTGTCTGGTCTGGGCCAGGAGCTGTTCCCCTGCCTGTTCTCAGCTCCACTCCTCTTCTTGGAGATGGTAAAACTGTACAGCAGCACACATCAGTACCAACCACAGCTCCTTAGACAGATAGATTTTTTTGTTTTATAGCTCACAGGTCACTACCATAGACAATCATCCCTTCTCCCTGCCACCCCCTCTCAACCCTTAATATTTCATCACCCAAAAGATCTCCTGCATCCATCCTTCCAGTGTTCCAGATCGAAGAGCGTCNCCATCCTTCCAGTGTTCCAGCAGCAATGCCTTCTCGCACTGTAGCAACACAACAGGCTTGGGCAGGACGAAAGACTTCAATGGAAAGAGCCACTAGCACCTCAAAACACAACCAATAGGACCCCAACCAAACAGCACATGGCTCAGACCAGTAAAACCATGCTTTGTATTATCTTTGAAATGTAGCCAAAAAAATCTCAAAAGAAAACATTTTATACAAAAATAGTACACATTTTGCCATGCAAAAATGGTTTGCTCTACTTCCTATTTTAATGCTACTGGAAATCATCCTGGCTCAGAAACTCATCTCACAGGGTATAGATAGTGGGAAGAAGTCTTTGCCATGAGATTGGCCTTGAGAGGCCAGCTTTTTAGGCTGTAGAAAAGAATTACACATTTGAATGTGAAATAAGGGTCTCCACAGCTGAGATGTCCAGTGCTCTAGCTCTGACAGTCCCCGGAGCCCAGGAATGGAATAATTTTCTGAGCCTTGTGCTTAGTGTGCAATTCTCATTTGATATGCCATACTATGCCTTAACCTTTCCTAATTAAAGCTCCTTTCCCAGACCTGTTTTCTTTCTATGCAGTCACTTAATATCTACCTGAATCTGAATCCTGCTTACTTAGTTCTACAATGAAATGTATCCACTGTATCTTAAAGTGTGCCTCATCATTGCACAAAGGGGGAATTGCCACGGTTTTACCATAGGTGCAAAATTCTTATTTCACAAGGAATAGTTTTTTATTTCCTCTTTTTACTTTCCTTTTCTTTTTTCTTTTTTTTTTTTTTTTTTTCTGATGCATAAAACTAGATTTTTATTCCTTTCATTGACCATTAGGAGCA
>VXBB01019365.1:4462-31116 GCA_013399915.1 Illadopsis cleaveri | reverse complement strand
CATACAACAAACAAACAAAAACCCAAATCAAAGCAACAATAAAAAAAAATAAAAATCAACCCCCCCTGCCCCCGTACTAAACCACAAAACAACATAGGAGAGGTAATTTGAAGACTGGCACAGGTAAAGGAGTGGTAAAAAATATTATGTAAATCATAAAATCATAGAACGATTTGGGTTTGAAAGGACCTTAAAGACCATGTCCTTCCAACTCACCCNTGTATTAGAAGTATCCCAGGGTTTACTAAAAGAAAGGGAAAAAAATATGCAGTTCTGCGTGGTTTAATAAGATTAATGTGGACACAACCATCATCCAGTTTAATAGCTTTAGCTAAAACCTAAACATCACAGTTCCTTCTGACTTCTGTGCTGACTTGTCCTTTTGCATGGTTTTACTGAATTTGCACTGTTTTGCATTTCAGCATGTTCCCACTCTGTATTAAAAAAGAGAAACACTATGGGAGGACATCAGATGCACACTTGGATAAAACCTTTTTGGCCAAAATGCTTTTCCTAAATAAATTAGTATTTTGAATAGTAATTCAAATTTGTTTGGTTGGTTGAGGTTTTTTTGGTGGGTTTGTTGTTGTTTGTTTTTATTTTTGGTTTGGGTTTCTTTTTGATTTTGTTTTTTGTGTAAGGTGTTTAAAGCAAAAAAGTCTCAAAACTGGAAAAATGTCACCGTTTCAGTTTTGAGACTTTATTTTTAGTTCTCAGCATTTGGAAATCAACTTCAGTTTTATGAAAGAATGAATGAGGAAAAAAGTAATCCCTCCCAAAACCTAGAACTTGTTGTCAATCAGAAACTATTATTTTTCCTACTTTTCATTTGGCTGTACACTTCATTCTAGGTTCATGCAAAATGAATTCTTGTAGATCTGCCAGTAAGCCCTGCAAATCATTTAATTCCCCAGATCTCAATATAAAATTCTAGTTAGGAGCACTTCTTTGGCAAAAAACACCAGTTGTAGTTTTTGTATGAGCATTAAACACCTAGGTCATTTTCAGATAGATTAAGGGCATTCTTCCAAACACTTTCTCAGTCTGTTTGTTCTTTACATGCATCAGGAATTTTCTTCCACATTGAAAATGTACATTAATTCAGCTTATGGTCATGAAATTGTGCAAGAATGATGCTGATACAAGGTCAGAAAAGGAATATAAGACTTTGAATCTACAGCAGTGCAAATCTGAAGGTCTTAGTTGCTAAAAAGGGATGCCAGAATCATCTATTTTACTATTTCCAACCCTGGATCCAGCTCCTCATACCATAAAGGGTGAATGGAAGAATTTGCAAATAAAACTTGTTGGGATGAACATGATAATATTGGTTGAAATTGAAAAAATCACAATCAGGTGTCTGAGACAAGATATGTACTAACATCTTTGTTACATAAAATTCTTATTTTTCCTCCAAGGTGTCAGCAGCAGGTGTGAATGCTCTCCGTCTCTGAAAATAAAGACAAATCCTTTCACAATGATAATGGCACATTGCAGGTCTATGTAAAGCCCTTTTGCTTTTTCAGGGCAGCATGATGAGTTCATGAACAGTGAAGGGGGAAATACCACCTGTCTATACCAGCCACAAGGCCAGCATCTGTGAGAGGCAAGTCACTTCGTGAAGGAGAGAAATCACGACCATTTGTGAGAGTTAAGAAGAGTCTGGACAACTTCCAAAGTCACCTTTTCATGAAAAAGTGTTGTCAATGCTTTGAGCATTACTCACGTTATGCCAGAACAGAAGATGACAACGGCTGCTGTGATATTAAGGGTGAAAGGAAAAAGAAGTTCAGGTGGAAGTTCTGGTATTCAGTGCAATGATGGCAAAAATCCAGTCCTATTACATTCATACCCAAATCATTTTGCCATTGCATTTTTTTGGTCCCATTTCTCCAAAGTTCATGTCTCCAGTGNCCTGTTCCAGTGTCTCACACTCCACCTCTCAGTGAAGGATTTCTTCTTAATATGTCATCTAAATCTACCCACTCTCAGTTTGAAGCTATTCTCCCTTGTCCTATCACTTACATGCTCTTGTAAAAAGATCCTCTCTGGCTCTCTTGTAGCCCCCCTTGCCCCCCTTAGGTACTGTAAGACATGCAAGATGAATTGAGAACAAGTGGATGCAGATATGTCAAATAAATGATAGCAAAGTGCCCCAAGGCTGGAGCAGCCCTTGCTTTGCAGCGAAAAGGGTGAAGCATGTGCTGGCCTGATCCAGGGCAGTTCTGTGGCTGGGTGAGTTGGAGCTGTGATCTCAGAGCTCTCCTTGCTCTTGCAGCATTTAAACAGCAGGATTACCAGCAGTTTCTGCGCAGTGGCCAGGGAAGGGATCTTCACTCTCTGCACAGAGCTAAGCAGCCTAACACAATCTCTCATGTACCAGTCACACAGACCCCACACCACAATATGTAACCGGGGTAATTTTTCTGTTAAAGCACTTTGAGCAACTGAGCGATGATTCTTCTTTTCCCTCTCTTCATTCCTTTTTCTGTTTGGTTTTCTTTTTTTATGAATTAGTGCTAGATTTATTTCCTCGGGTGAGTTTTTCAAAGCAGGCACAGTTGGCCTAATCCTGTTGCTGTTGAAGCCACTGGGAGTTTTGCCAATGCTTTTAACGAGAACAGAGTTAGGCCAGTGCCGTCAGCTTTGAAGCCCCCGCTTTGTGTGTACTCATGTGAAGGTGGGGAACAGGGGGCAGATAAAATGAGAACCAGTCTCAACCTGGATCCAGCAAGGAAAAATAATGCAAACAAAACCTTTCTTGTGTTTCAAAGAAATCTCTTCATCCATTTCTTGCATCAGTTGAAAAAGCGTCAAACTGATTTTGTAACCAGTGCCTGAACTGTGGTAATGTTCTACTCTGTGGGGTTATGGCTTGTTTTAAGCTGATTTAAGTTCTTTTGAGGGTAGCTGTATTACAGTGGAAAAGTGTGCAGAATACACCTTTTTTTTTTTCAAGTGCACCTATGAATAGTCTGCTAGAAATTCATACTTAGTCAGGAATTTTAAAACCAGAAGGGATCATCACATAGTTACAGAGTCAGCATAAAACAGTTTTTAAAGGTACAGCCAATAATTTCACTATTCACCCACAGCTTCTGTTTGAGTTTTAGTAACTTACAGAATATTTAAGTGTGTGTGTTCAGAGCTATAAACAGGGAAATATATACATGGTCTACTTGACTGGGTGTGCCACAAAGAGAGAAAGCATTATCCAGACTGAAACAGGAAAATTATCGTGAAAGACAAACTAAAATGAATCAGAATTTTTTTTCTTCTTCTTTTATTTCTGAATTGCAGTAATGTATTCTTGTTGTCCTTAAATATATAGATTTTTGTTCAATTCTTTTTAAAGTATTGATTTGATCTGTGAAGGTATCTAGATTAGACAAAGATTACTCTCATAAACACAAAATGTCTTCATAAGCTCAACTTCTTCATCTGCATCCAAGAGTAATACTAAGAAGAACATTTCTTCAGATAGTTTATTACATTGCCTTGATTTAGGCTGTGCCAAGAGAGATGATAAACAGGCTTCAACTTGATTGAAACACTCTTGCCAGTGTTAACATTTCATGCAAGAAAGCAATGACAGTTTTTACAAACTGAAAAAAAAAACCCCCAAACCCCGAGAAATTAGTGTTTTTCATAAGCTATCAAATACAGTTGATTATAAGATATTTTTTTTAAAGCCCTCGAAAATCTTCGATAAAAGAAAAGAATAGCAAAAAAAGCACAAGGCTGGATAAGAAACCTCTGAATCCTGGTTCTGTGCTCTGTGTCCTTGTCAATGTCTAAATCTCATGATAGTTGGGTTATCTTCCTAAAGCCCTTGCTGCTAAACTCAAATGACTGCTTAAGAAATACATTTTTAGGTCAAGAAAATAAAAAAAACTCTGGCCTTTCTGGCAGTGGTGTATATCTTTCAAAATAAACTCTCCAGGCTTCCCATTGAACAAAGATTAAAAGTCTCTTTTTCTTCTCTTTTTTCCCTTTCCTTTCCTTTCCTTTCCTTTCCTTTCCTTTCCTTTTCTTCTTTTCTTTTAAGCTTTCCCAAATCCCAGCAAGGTTGTAAATAGGACTGGAGTGTAATTTACACATATTTAGGCAAATCAAAGTTCATGCTCAGTTTCTGGTAATCGTGGGCAAGTTTTCATGTTATAGGAACACTTAAACAGAAGTAAACTATCTCTACCTCAGAAAATCCCTGAGGACAAAGTATAAGGGCACAAATATCATTCCCTGATTGCTTTGCATGTGCCTATATTCCTGCTCCTATAGCCAATATATGTGCTTATATTCCTGCTCCTTCTTATCCAAAGAAATTTTGTGCATGTATTTCCAGTGGATGCTGTGCTTTGCACAGTACAGCTAAACACAAGAGGCCCAGTGAACAAGTTTTCTGGAAAGAGGTCCTGAGACTGTGTGAGCTCATGAGAAATGTGCTATGCCAGAGTGGATTTTTAGAGGCTGAAACTCAGGGTAGTGTCTGTGTGCCCCTGAGTGTAGAAAAGAAGTATGCAAGGATATAAATCCTGGCAGGATTGATTTGGAAGATGGTGTACTGCGGAGGGAGCCAACACTGATGGAACACCTACAATGTGGTTTGGTGGGAATGTTCCCTGAAGATACCTGTCCCTAGAACCAAGAGCAGCTTCATCCTGGACAACGTCAGCCAAGTGGAGCAAAGAGGAGAATCAGTAGTCAATCTGTCTCAACTTATCAGGAATCCAACACTCTTGTTTGCTGCCTGGCCCCTGTTTATGTAATAAGGTAAATGTAGCCAGTGTGCCTATTGTGAGTTTTAGGAAGAGCATTTAATTAGCAATTACATCATACTCTAGCATTGTACAGAAGTACTTAGTGTCATGCAAAATTCGAAACAGAAAGATTGTCTAAAAATCTTTTTTGGAATCACTCTTATAGTGTTTGATTAGAGTGTGTTACTATCAAGACCACTCTCAGCCCTAGCTTGCAGATATCTTCTCTAACATCATCCAAGAGCCTTGAAGGGTGTCTCTTCGGAACATGTTTCCTAGTCTATTTTAAACCACATTTTCACTTCTGCTTTAAATTTAGTATTTGACTGTGTTTCTTTAAAGGTTTTTTTTATGTGCTCTTCCTGTAAGGGCTTTGAATGTGCCTCTGAAAACCACTAAACAACAAAGTTGTTGTTGCCATTTGTGCTTGATCTTTCTGGGAGACCAGTCCCACACAAACCTCCTTCTCTCTCCAGAATGCTGCATATTGTAAATACAACAACAACTTTCAGTTTAGTCAGAGGAGAAAAATGCAGTAGCTATCTCTTCTTTCAGATCATGAATTAATTTTTTGTTTTGTGTACAGCAGTTTCAATAGCTGCACAGTCATTTATGTTAACCAAAAGGCTTCAGCTGTAACAAAAAACATGCGGGATGTGGTGAGATGGCTTTTAAAATTTGCCATTCTGGCACTGAACAGAGCATTATTTTTAGGTGTGTTCCCAGCTTTTCATTCCTTTTTACACTTTTCAAGCTCTGCATGTTCTGTAATCACAGATATTTAGTTGAGAAATTATATTAAAAGGGTATTTCCATCATGTAGCAGGAAGATATATGTTTTCTGTCTGAGTCAGTGAACTCTGACACTTCACACTGTAGTAAGTCTAGCTCTATTCATGTGACTGAAAAGAAACCCAGGGAAAGACAAACTAAAGGAAGAGGAAAGAACAATATTATTCATATTATGTCTACTTTCCAAATCTAAATAGAAAATTATCCTTCCATTCCATAGGAGTTTTTGAGATATTGCAACATTTTTTCCCATGCTGAAATGGGAGGAAGAATTGAAGGTAGGAAAATATAAAAAATTAACAGCTAAAAATTAATCCAAATCTGGAAAAAGAAGAGGGTATGCAATTCCAATTGTATCTCATCTCCTAGTCTGATTTTACTGCTTGTTTCTGCTCAGCTAATTGTTGCCAGCTGTCTTAATGTACGCTTAGAAGGTAGCAATGCTTTAGCACAAAAGATATCTAACAGAGCTATTGGCAATGTTATTTCAGGTTTTTTAGCTCCAACTCAACTAGGCAATTAAACATGTTTTCAGTATGTTATCTCTTGATACCAGAAAGGGCTGCAAATCAGAACTTCCCCCACATACTTCTGCGATAATGCAAGCGAGAGCATTCTACACCAAGAAAAGCTGCAGCTCTGAGAAGGGCAGAAGAAGATCTCTTTGGATTTTGTGTTTTTGGAGGCAGTAGAATGGACAGATGGAAGGAATGAAGAGAGGAGGACAAGCAAACTACAGTTTATGTAGTTTGTGTAATGTGTTACTGTCTGAGACTGTGCATCAGGACGACCTGAGGTCTTCCCATTCTCCAGCCAGGTAAATAACTTTCTTACAAATTGTGGTCAGGAACAGTCCTATCCAAAACATTTCAGGGAAATATAATTGGATATATTTCAGAGATAGGATTTTCAAATAATTCATATTTTCAAAGAACTTCCTCCCAGGACATACAATCAGATCCTGAAGGGATCCGAATGGGCTGTCTCTGACAGCATCCAGCATGTGCCAGGGGAGTGGCCCTGGAGGGAAGGTGGACAGCCCTTGCCACAGAGCTTCCTTGCAACTAGGAATTTCAGGGCCTAGAGTCTCTTAACTCAGAGCCAAAATGTAGAAATCCAGGGCCTCTAGTGTCAGCAGATATACACCAGCTCAAATGTTTGGACTGCAGACATGTCCAGCACTTCTGTAGCCTCCCCCACTTATCACAAGATCTCTTTTGTCTTTCAAATTAAAATGGATTAAAATTACTTTTAAAACAAGAAAGAAAAAAATAGTCAGATCACGTGAACTAAACCGCACTTTCTGCGTCCCAGAAAATGGCTTTTAGTGAAAAAACTTTCAGCATTACTTCTTGACTGATGGACAGTCTTCCCATGTGTAGTGAAGTTTCCATGCATGTTGTCATTCTTTCACCCTTTTTTGTGGATAGATTTCTAAGCCGTTGAGGTCTGTCAGCTACTGTACTTGTGATTCTAGATATTTTTTGAAGTCTGAGTATTGAACATCCAATCATCACTGATCAAATCTTGGTTATACAGAGATATGATTCCTTCATTTATATTGGCTTAGAATCACAATAAAGCAGAAAAAAGTGTATTTACTGTTACAGAGGATACACAAAGAAGTGCTGTACTTAGTGGAAACAGAAAAGTTAAACAGAAAACTTAAAATCTTGAAGATAAAATGGAATAGAGACGTAAATCACTGCCTCTCAGTGCAGCCAGGCAATGCACAAGTATGGCTGCTAACAAAGCCCTAAAGGAAAGTGTTTTGCTTTCACACAAAAAATACTTATGCCCAGTCAAGATGAAGAATGAAATCTTGAGGAGGGGGAAGAAAAAAAGGAATTGAAAGTTTCAAGTAAAATGAAAATTCAAACCAGAGTGGGAAATTTTTTGTTTGATAATTTAGAATTTCCCACAAGAAACAGATTTCACTGAAAAAAATTCCAAATCAGCTCCCATTTCCCTCTTTGGTCTTCATAGCAAGCCATGCTGGAATTAACCTCCTAAGTGCTGAACCCCTGACTTCTCTAACTGCATGCACAGTAGTCTGTACCAGTTTAAGGTGATTTCCTTCTTTGTTCTGTTTGAAAAGACTCTTTCATTTAAAAGCTGTGAGCCATGGCTATGCTTGGGTTTCTGCCAGCATAAGCTGGTGTTATATATAACACTTCTTCCTCCTTGCTTTAGAAAAGGAACATATTCCTTCATAGTTTGTGTTTTACAGTGTAAAGCAAACTAGACTCTCCTAGTGTTTGCAACATATAATCTCTTCTTTCTCCTCCGTTCCTCTCCCATTATAGTCCATACCAACCTTTGCTAAGTACAACATCCAAGTTTGAAATTAATTGTACAAAAGATGTTTCATCATAGAGTTACAGAAAGGTGTGGGCTGGAAGGGACAAAGACTACCCAGTTCCAACCCCCCTGCCCTGGGAAGGAACACCTTCTATTAGACTTGGTTTCTCAAAACCCCATCCATTCTGGCCTTTAACACTCCCAGGGAGGGGTGTTCACAACTTCTCTCAACAGCCTTGCCACTCTCACAATGAAGAATTTCTTCCTAATATCCAATCTAAATCTGCCTCCTTTCAGTTTTAAACCCTAAACCTTATCCTCTCACTACACTCCCTTTTAAAAAGTCCCTCTTCATCTTTCTTATAGGCCTCCTTTAGAAAGGCTTCTGAGATGTATCTCCAAAACGCTTTTCTTTTCCAGTCTGAATAAGCCCAAATCCCTCAGTCTTCATAGGAGGGGTCTCCATCCTTTTGATTATCTTCATGCCCTCCTCTAGACCTGCTTCATGAGGAGGGCAGGAATGAGTGAGTCCATTCCCTTTGTGTATTGAAGGCCTGTTGCATTAAGGTTAAGCAACTTGGACAGGAAATAAACCCTCTTGCATTCCACCTGGTCCTCAGAGATCAAAGAGGCTGGGTGTGGCTAGGCTTAATCTTGGATTATAACCCACTTGGCACTAGAAGTCATGTTCAATAAGAACTTGTGGTATCACAGACTCATGAATGGTGCAATTAACCAACTTTGGTTAATTTGGGTCCAGTCACTTCAGTAAGAACTTTGCTATCACAAGTTCACAAATACTGTGGTTTATTTAAGCAACAGACATACTGATTCAGCATAGCCCTTGCTGAATGTACGAGCTGCAATAGAGCTCTAATAACAATAATACTGTGCTAACCTGGGTAATAGTAACAACCTTCCTACTCAGAAGCTTAGCAGGAAGGTGTTTCTCCTTGGGAGTAGGGAGAGGAGGGTAGCCAATCAGCTGTCTGTAAGGTGATTCTGGATTTTTCTCCTAACTTAGGTGAAATTCCTACCTTCCTTATATACAACCCAATTTTCTCCACTCCTTCTCTGTTACATACAGCATGATCTAAGCAGACAGTTTGAGTAATATGGTCATGCACATGGTAGCATGACTTTCATTATACTTGCTAGTAATTTGCAGGATGTGTGTTTTAATGTACAAATTATCCTTAATCAGGACAAGAGAAAATGACCTCAAGCTGCACCATGGACAGTTCAGGTTGGACATCAGGAAGAATTTCGTCACTGAACGAGTTGTCAAGCACTGGACCAAATTGTCCATGGAAGTGCTGGAGTCACTGTCCCTGGAAGTACTCAAGAAACAGCTGGACACGGCACTTAGTGCTATGGTTTATGTTGCATGGTGATGATCAGTCAGCGTTCTGGATGATCTGGGAGGTCTTTTCCAGCCTTAGTCATTCTATGACTCTGTGATTCTAAAAGTTACATTTTTGGTGATGATTTTTGGTGCCCTTCGAAGTTCCAATCATATGACTTTGTTGCATTCTGTGAAGTTCATCAGAGCCATTGCCCGTCCAGTCTCCACAGGACCTTCTCCTTCAGCCAACCCATCCTTTCTTGATGTGCATTATGCAGATTTCTATCCACAAAGATAACGTAGCAAGTACACAGGGTAGGCAGCATAGCCTTGGCCCTTGCTGGATCTTTGGCCATCACCCCACAGGGACTCAGACCTGGGTGCAGTGCTCCAGGTGGGGTCTCACAAGTGACAAGCAGAGGGGTCTGACTGTAACAGTATTCCATCTCTGATGGAGGCACTTCTAATACACACCAGTAGTGTGTTTGACTTATTTGTCACAGATTCATATTGCATGCCTATAGCTCTTCTTTATTCAACTTCATACTAAGCTGTTATTTCTCACAAGTAATTTTCAACTGATCTTTGTGTTAGAGCCACTACAGGGTCAAATTCTTCATAATCCAAGTACAAAAAAGATTATTTTTCTTCTAAAAATGTGGAGTAGTTTTATCACAGCATTTCTGATGGCATGAGGTGCTAAGAAATTTTAGCTTGGACTGATTTACTGTGCTCTGAAAAGTACTCTCTGGATTTTCCACACACAGAAAATCCTGAACAGTTGTGCCAAAAAAAAGTCTGTTGCAGATCACATAATTTTTATTACTAGCTGCATATCATTCCTTTGGATTTTTTTACATCTGAGTCAGCACCAAAAATATGAAGGATATTCTGAAAAATATCCAGTTTAAACTAACAATGAATTAAAAGAATTTCAGAAGAGTCTCTTGAAGTTTAACTTTCTAAATGTGAAAATCTTACACCAAATTCACAAAACCTTTGTTTGCCCCTACCATTGGTTCTTCATTCTTATTCTGTTCTTTCTGATGATTGACATGAGACTTGCTAAAAACTTCATGGAGTTGCCTTGCATAATGCAGAGAAAATTTGGGTGTATTATTTCTTCCACACCAAACTACACAACCTCTACAATAGCATTTTAAAAACCACAGCACTGAGAGGTACTTTGCCAAAGAAGAATAACTGTAGTATTTGTCTAGGTTTCCGAATTGCCCACAGTTAAACAATCTTACTTTAATAAAAAAATCCCATTCCAAGGAAAATGGTACTACCTGACATTACGCATATAAGAATATGGCAAACAGAGATGTATTTTGTAAACAGAAAATGGAATTTATGTATTGAATTTTTTAAAATCTTTTGCATTTCTCTTTGAACTGAAAACTGTTCTTACTTTAAGTATGTATTATATCTTCTGTTGCAGAAAGGGTGTGCATCCCTATACATTTACTTACCAAAATCCATCTCTACTCATCACCTTCTGTCACTCCATCAAATATATAACAAAAGTAATGAATCCTAGGCAGCAAAATGCAAACAGTTCAAGAAACATGCTTATGATCTGGGCCTTTAAATTTTACTACTGATGATGACTTTTTCACTTCTAAAACTAGAGAGCTGGAATGGAGTTAGAATTTCTTCTCATGGAGTGGCATCATGTGTTTGCNACGTGGCACTTAGTGCTGTGGTCTCGTTAAGAGGGTGGTATCTTTAAAGGTGGGACTTGATAATCCCAGAGGTCTTTTACAACCTAAATGATTCCGTGGTTCTGTGATTCTGTTGCCAACTTAGAGTGACCAAAGAAGNCACTGGTGAGGCCATACCTTAAGTACTGTGTCCAGCTCTGCGCCCTCACTACAAGGACATGGAAGTAGAGGAGCTGTTGAAGGGTCTGGAGTACAAATGGTATGAGAAGGGNAAAAAGGAAAAGAGGGGAAAAAAATTCCTGATCACAAAAAACTGCAAGTGTTGGTAAAAGCAATGAGAATGCAATAAAAATGCATATTGAGAGCTGCTTATCTACAAAAGATGTTTGAATTTGCAGTTCCTCTTTCATGTTTTGTTCAATAAGCCAGTTTGTGGAGTGGTATTTATTTATGTATGTATTTTTAAGTGAAAGATGAGATTCTGATGTAGTCATTAGATCCTTAAGAGATATGTTAAACTCTGAGAACTGTCAAAATGGTGTCTAATTATCATTAACTTGAGGAACTTCTGACATACAGAGTAGATTTTGGAACATATATTGAGGAACTTCTGACATACAGAGTAGATTTTTGAAAGTATAGTAACAATTGCCTCTGAAACTTGTGCCAGATTTACGAAGACAAGTATACAAAAATACCCACTAAGTAGAACACTGACACTGCTATAGAATGTGATGTGGAACTAGAAATTATGTACCTAGTGGCTCAATATGATACCATGCTTTTCCTCCTAATAGCAGTAAGGTTATCATGCATATGGGCAACTGACTGGGCTTTAGAAAAATTACCTCAGCTACTGACATGGAATAATTATTTATGGAGATTAAAAAGCATGGCATTGAAGAAAACATGGCTTATAAAACAAGCAGAATAGTCCAACAAAATCCAAAGAGTCATACTATGATAGAGTCGTAGTTTAGCTTTTGTCTTCTACATCTCCATGGTTTGGTAGTTCCAAGATATATTTCAAGTCATTCAAAAGCACAAAATTAAATGAGAACCACTGCCTTCTTGGATAATTATTATTAGTTCTGAAATGTAATTCATAAAATCATGGGGAAATGGCAATGTTAAGTAAATTATATTCACACTCCACAAAACCAGGCCACCTTAGATTTAAAAATCAGTTTTGTAGCAAGAACTAACTAGAAACATCAGCAGTTTTCTCAGAGACAAGCTACTGATTAGCACTGAGTCCAGGGTATTTAAATTATACTGGGTACTGGCTCTTTGCCAGTACAAAACTATGTCAGTTGCAACACATATGTTTCATGTGTTGTATATAGCCATTGGACAGGTGGTTATATTTGTCTCACCTGAAAAATACTTAGAAGAAAAGACACTTCACTGCATATGTTTCCCTGAATTCTGCCTGAGGGACAGAACAAGGAGTGCCGCACTGGCAAGCCTTTTCCAGCCCTCACCCTCAAACTCATTGACACTAATCAAGGAAGGGCAGCAAGGAGACAGATGATGAAAGGTGTTCCCAGGCTCCTTCAAACTGATTTGGTTTAGAAACCACTTCAAAGGATGTGGTCAGGGGCACAGCTCTTGGTTTTAGATCTGTGGAGCTGCATCTGTGAGGTCTCTCCTCCTCACTTCTCTCCACTCTGTCCTTGGCTGTCTGGTGAATATTGAATTTGGCTGCATGGTTTTCTCTTTTACAGAAAATGCACAATTACACCTTTTTTTCTTTTTCTAGGTACCATCGTTAGAATATTCTACCTGGTATTAAATACAGCATTCAAAACACAGAACCAGCCACTTACAGCAAACAATTTAGAACTTGTAATACTAGAACTTCAAAGGGAATTCCCATCCATTACAACAAATGAATGGGAACCACACTCTTGATAATTCAGTGGGCTATATGTGGTTTTACTCTATAACCTTCCAACTGGATGTAGACTTTTTCCTCCTTTGGAATAAAACCCCAAGTATGAATCTTCAGGACATGTGAGACAGACTAAATCTCCTGTTGCAGCTTCACTCTGCAGGGTCTGTTTTGCACACACTCTTAGGATTTTCATAGTCTCTGAAAGACCTGGATGCTTAAATGTTGCAACTATTTCAAATTCAGCTGGAGCCTGATATAGCTCTTCAGTTGAATGCTAAGCATTTTTGTCGGTCTAAGGGAAGGGTTGGTCTGAGAAAATCGACAGAGATGGAAAAGAATAAACTGAGATTCATTTATAGAGTTCTATTTTGATAAAAGGCTGCAAGGATTCTATATTTCACCTTGTTTAGACTAGTTAATTTCTAGGATATGGAGGTCAAAAGTAAGGCCCTGGAGCACAGGATCACGCTCCACCTTCAGCTGCTGACAGTTTTGTCTGAGCAAGAACAGCATGGTCTGGTGCACAGTAACAGCAGATATGTCTGTGAGAGCTGGTCAGATTTCTGCATACACAGACACTAACCAGAACTGTACACACAGAGCATTTAATTGTCACTTTGCTGCATGGTAACAGCTGATACCACTCAGCCCTTCCCCTCCTCTTTTTGGGGATTTCCCTTGAGTGCACAGAGTCTAATGCAATGGCCAAATACAGCTCAACTGTGTCTAACCCTGGTATGGGTTAGTGACAGCAATATTCAGGATATAAATATCCTAATTCTAGCTTAACCTTGGGCCACCAGACTGCATGACAAGTATGCAGAAGACCAAATATGTGCTTGGAGGGCTGCAACTTATAGCTGCCACAGTTGACAGGCATTCCCATTCTCAAGGCCCCTAGGGATTCACACATAACTATTACACCACCCTCTGAAATATTGCTGGCAAGGACTTACTCAATTTTAAGACCCCTGATCTTTCTCAGGATGGTTGCACATCTGTCTTTTTTTTTTTTCTTTTTCCCACCAGTGCTTGCCCTTTTTACTGCATGGTACTTTAAACTGTCAGTATTGACAGTCCTTTAAAAGCCACTTATAATTTGCAGCAGAACAAAGGAGTTTTGCACAGGATTAATGACTTAAAAACTGTTAATGAATCTCATAAATAATTAGCTGGAAAGTAACCCTGATATCATTGTTTGATTGCAGAAATAAAGAGAAATCATACACTGATTTTTAGTGAGGAAGCTAGCTAGCTAGAACTGACGAGGGAATTACTTGACTCCACAAATACCTACTGTTCCATCTGAGAAGAAATATCAGAAGTGCATAGATATTTATTTACAAAGAAACCTATAGAGTACCATAACAGAACTTAGAAAATGGATCAATTCTTTTACAGCACTCATTTTAGGCACACTAATAGCTATTTCACTCTCACTACAACTGCAGCTGAAAATTTGTAGCAAGGGGGAATATTCTGCAAATGCTGGAGATCAGGAACTGCTTTAGCTCTAGAAAAAGCAGCAGATGAAATGTACTGCATGAATGTGGCCAACATATGCAAACCAAACTTTACAAATCAAACTGAATATAAATAGTGCTTAAAAAATGGCACACACAGGGACACTTCACAAGTACTTCTCTGATTCTGGCAACCCCATAAAGACTTGCACTAAAACACACACTAAATGATTATTAGGAAAAATTCATCTGTCAATGGATTTATTTGCAAACATCGGGTTTCATTGTCTGTCTTAAAAATCTACATATTACTCCATCCTGATAATATCATTATAAAGTTGTTTGGTATTGGCCAAGGTTAAATAGCACTCACTTTATTTCAGTCTACAAACTGAAGTCAATCAACATGCCTTGATATCATTCCTCCAAATTCTTGATAGAACTGAATAATAAAGAAGAGGTAAATCAAACCTAACTACTTTAGCTCCAGCCAGTCTGTCTCCACTCAAAGCATCCATTCAGTTGGGAAGTACATCAAAATTTATAGCACAGACATTTACTGTGAAAGGCTTTAACACTATGAGGAATCTTATACTCATGTCTTGAAAGCCAATGATATGACACAGAGCCTATATTTGCACTGTCCTAGAGTAAGTGCTCAGTAGCTGACTACAACAGCAAGCAAAAGTATTTTTCAGACTGTGAATGTTATTTCATCTGTGTGTACTGATACTGGATTTGTTTTCCTCAAAGCTGAAAACAACAGCACATTAGAAAAGGTAACAGCTGTAGCCTTTTTTTTTTTCTCTCTCCAACTGAGAGTACAGAATCCCAGAATATTTATGTAGTTCTCCATCAAGCTGGGCAACACATTTCTGTTTCCAATATCATGAATGAGTGACACAGA
Source organism: Illadopsis cleaveri (assembly GCA_013399915.1). Lineage (NCBI taxonomy): Eukaryota > Metazoa > Chordata > Aves > Passeriformes > Timaliidae > Illadopsis > Illadopsis cleaveri. The sequence goes on along the minus strand of VXBB01019365.1, from coordinate 15,984 downwards.
GCAGAAAGATTCTTGCAGAGGCAATATAGAGCAAATCTATTTTCCTAGACAGTGGGAGTACATGAAAATAATTGAGATTGCAAACATTTATATTACTGGCAACTTCATGCTTCAATTCTCGACATTATCAGTGACAATATGAAAGAGACGAGCATCTGAATTACTCTCTTAACATGAAACAAAAGTCATCTTTTTTGGACAAACTCTCACAGCCTTTTAGAAAAGCTCTTCAGTGTATCTCAGACAGCAGAAATATACCTCTGTTTCCTCTTTCAACCGTAAGTCTAATTACATTGCATTTTCCTTATGAGAAATATACATGGCTAAAGCAATGCATATGAAGACCATGTTCCACTGTGTTTTTCTTTATGTTTGGACAAGTGAAAATCAGGTGAATTAGTCCCACACTTTTTTTCAGATTGAGGTCCAGATGTAGAAGGCAATTGCACAGCTGTTGGAGTGCATCCCCTTTGCAACGTTTGTATTGCTAACAATCTGTATGACAGAGCCTGAATGTTAGTAAGAGGGGCATCTATCCAAGGTTCTTGATCCTCAATGACCATGCAAACAGGTAAAAAACTTCACATTAATGTAGCAGAAATCTTCATGCATTCATGAGTAATCACCTGTCCTCATCGTTAAACCACATCAGCACACAGCATGTTTGATATGGTTTCACCACACAGAAATACAAGTTGTCTGCTCTCCTAGTCAAAATAGGATATTATGACTGATTTTAAGATATCTTTCAGTGAGGGAGTTCTAGCTGTATTTAGTTTAACATTTCACTTTCTTTTATTCTTTATTTAAGGGTTCTCTATGTAGAAATTATTCTTGTTTTGTCAGGGCTTTTTTTATAACTAATTGGTGATAATATGTATCCCTTTCCTCTTTCCATCCAGAACATTTCAATAGTGCAAAATCTCCTTGCCTTTTTCTCTCTTAAGTTTACTTCAGCAAGTCTTGGAAAGAAAGTTGTGCTTAGAACTTAAAAGATGTACCAGCTGGTAATGAACAGAAAGTTTCAGCTTGAGAGACCATCCTTTCAAAAGCAACTTCACTTTATGGCCTACATTTACTCTGAATAATTCACATTTTCCCCACTCTGGTGCCTTTGTCTTCTCCTGTGTTTGCTAATTGCTGGGCAATTGCTATGCATTCACTTTTCAGGAGGGCTTTTAATCTGACATGACCAATGCATATTAAGAAAAAAACAAGTGAAAAGCTGAAACACAACACCATAAGGCAAGCTATGTGAAGTCAAGCGTGGCCTGAGTTGCTAACCCTGACAAGTTTATCTTTTGGTACAACTTCATTTCTTTGCTGGAGCAACTGAGTGGGGGACTGTTTTTCATTCTGTTATAAAGCTGCTAGAGCTTAGAAAAGTAAGAATTGCTTCTCCATTAGGTATTACAAAATTGGAAGAGAATGATATTGCATGTTGGCCCAAAATGTCTTCAGAAGTTTCAACATTTCTTTGGAAAGGGAAAATTCATACCGGATTTCATTTTGAAATGAGATTTCATTTCAGATATTTCAAATCAAACTTCCAACAACAACAGAAGTAACCACAGCTCTTAAGTGCCACTCTACTGGACTTAATAAAGCTGAAAACCCTCCTGGACTGCTAATTTCTAGGGTAACACACAGGATAGGAGCTTTCAGGGGTGCCAACCCATTAAATCTGAAGTCACAAACCTGAGGATGCCTTATAGGTATATGCCAAGCATACAGCTGAGCAAACTGGCAAACCCCTGATAGAAATTTGTCTGGCAGCCAATCTTGGCAGCTCTGCTTGAAGGAAGTGTTCTCAGTCTGTTCCCAGATTCCCAGGTTAGTATTTTCCTGTGAGCTGATTTCATGCTATTTAGTTCACATTTTTTAACAGACAAAGAAGATCCATTTGGACCTTTCTGGCCAATTCTAGTAAAATTTGTTACTAGGTTTACCAGGAACAGGTGGTAATGGACAAAGTGTATAATATATATAATCAGGCATCAGTAACAACTGGTAATTGTCAGAATATACAATATATATAATCAGGCATTATTCCCATTATCTCGCATTCCCCTGGTTTTATTTTTGGTGAAGTCATTTTCATTGTAGATAACCTATTAGGTCCTGTTAGCTGTCACATCCTTTAATTCATAGTTCTTACTGAACTTGAGTTCTGAGTCACATCCTTCATATTGCAGCCACTTGTTTGATCTTTCAGAGCCCAAGGTCTTTCTCTTCACTAATTTTCCAAACTAATTCTGCTGCTTCTTGAAAGAACTAACCTCTCTCTCTGTTGTGAAGAAGTTTTTGTATTATTTAAGAAAGGAAGATTCACATACAGTGAATTTGGTTTGTTGGAGCAGCTAGTTTTACACACACATTGTTCAAGCTAAAATATATTAAGAGATGCCTAACTAATTAAGATGTAGCTGAAGCTGTCTACTGTGCACTGTGCTACATAGGACCATGCTCTGAACTGACTAGCATTAATAAAAGGCTGAGGCCCCCTTGGGACTCTAATAAACTATTTCTGGTTATCCACAGGTTGTCAGTGACTGACAATGGTATGTCCTGTTTTTCCACACTAATGAAGTGTGGAAGATTTTCTAGAAATCCTTGCTTCATATCAGCAACCTTACTGCATTTGAGTTAAATTTCCCAACACATCTAAATATATGTGAAATAGAAAACATGGATTGCTGACAAGTTTGCAGTTTTTTCAAATTATGCATTTTTTGAGCTGAAAATTTGACCTAATTCTTATTCAACCTCCTTCCTGCTCTGAAATATATTGAAGGCCTTCTGTGCATACCTATTATTTGTCACAGATGACCTCTGAAATGCAGTAAGATTTGCTCAAACATATGCTTCATTAGAGGTGAACCATCTATATCACTTCTGTTTTCTGAAAATACTGAGACATTTTCAAGACTATGTGTTATTCCAGAGATTATCTTTTGAAGAAATGTGTCAGCCTTCACTCTCTGTGAAGGAAGCTGGCTGGCCATATGTATTCATAACACGTACACAAAGCTTAAACACCTGCAACTCAGATACTTAAGGTTTTCCAATAATCCCTTAGTGAATCTGATTCCATGGGGTAAAGCTACATTGAATCCAACTTCCATATGCTGCTTGACAATACTGCTTCAGGAGAAACTCTTCTCACATGTCTTAAATCAACACAGAGAAGCAGCTCCACAGGAATCTATAAGATCAGAAGAATAATTTGGTGTCACCTTGAGTGCTGTCAAGCACAAAGGATGACCAAAATAGACACAGCTCTGTTCCAGTACATTATGGCTACCATATGTGACTTAGGAAGTATATCATAATATCTCATGATAATGTCTACTGACGCACAAGCAACAAGAACCTTTCCCACCAATATATTATTACAACTCATTAACTGATTTCTCAGCTGCAACCATTGCATTTTCTCAGTCCATGAATAATCAAACTCTTGCCTATAAAAATACAGATATTAATTAAAAGTGAATCTATAGTTCATTTGCTGTTGGTGCTAATGTTGTTATCTAATAATAGGATTTCAAATATAGGATAGGGATGATGACTTAACTACATGTGGCAAGGTCCATTGCTGGGTCACAACCAGGGTGAAAGGTTTTGGGGCTGCAGGCTGGACAGACAAAGGTCAGGCAGCAAAGGGCATGGTCACATGCAGCTCATTAGCCTCCTAGGAAGCAGCCTGCAGCCACAGAGAAGGAGAAAAAGGGGAAGGAGTTTCTAGTGAAATTCATAGTGTAAGGTTTGATCTTAAATGGTAATGAGTTTCTACAGAAATTTTTTTGTTTGTTTCTTACTATTCCTAAATTAAATATATGTTTAAACAGTATTCCTATCTTGCTGTGGCTTTCTAAGAACTTAGTAGCAAAAACCACAGAGAACTATTTTTCCATATGGATAGGAAAATACGTGAGGTGTTACAGGTTTCAGATCATTACTCTGAAATTTTTGTCTTCCCAAACTAGACATTTACAGTTATGATTAAAAAGAGAGGGGAGGTATTGTATAGCATTTGTTTCTTCAAGATTTGTTTGTTACAGAGAACATTCTGCAGCTCTGCAAAGAAGCAGACTTAATTTTCACCAAAGACCAAAGGTGTTTGTGAAATGTAACCAGATTTGTCTTGTAGGCTGAGTTCTGGGGGGGATTTCTTCAGAGGAGAATGGATTCAGACATTTCCTAAGAGCAGATGAAGGAACTTGCAGAGGTTGTGATTCCCTGAGAGAATCTGAGTAATTAGCATCAACTTGCACTTAGTTAGTGTGTAGCCCAGATCTGTAGCAAGTCACATCATGCTATCATTGCAAGCAGGAGTCTGATAAATGCTGTAGCATGATGGTTGTAATACATCCAGCACCTGGGCAGCCTGTCTGAGCTAACTCCGTACATGGCTGCAGGAGAGGTGTATCATGCTTATCGTTCAACCATGCCGTGCCACCAAGTAAATTACAAGGGAACACTTCAAAAAATGCCAGAGTTTGGCCTCTACCAGTAGCACAGCATGAAGTATGCTGTAACTGGAAGATAAAAGAAAAGAAGCTGTCTTCATAAAAGTCTGTGTCTTGTCTTGGCATGGGATTAAAACAGGTAGACAGAAGTGCATATTGAAAATTGTTCCCAGCCATGTTGGTACAGACGCAGCTGCAGAAAATATCTGCAACTATATCTATAAAATGCATGATAATTTTGTTGGGAATACGATTTTATTGCAATTCTGCCTGGAATTAGTGTGCGAGGTTATGAAAGACTAAGTACCTCATGTATATAGTCTGCACCCACTTCACAAATACAGGTCCTTCTTACTCACTCCCTTTGAAATTCAGACTGTTTTTCTGGGTTTAAATTACCTGTTGCTAGGCAAAGACTTGTGAAAAAACTTCAGTGGTCATCTCAAGTCGTTCACACATGCTTCTGTAGACACATGAAACAAGATCACAGCCTATTTACAAAACAAATTGGGAGACATATATGAAAGATAAAAAAGTAAGAACCAAAAGATTTTGTTATCTTGCTCAAAGACAAGGAAAGGCTGTGAATTATCTGGGGCCTGGTTTATAGCCCTCAGGCTATAGCAGAGAAAATATAGTTTGCTTTCTGCAAACTGAAACTGGACAGAAGAGTAGTACAGAAAGATTCACACATTTTATGTCAAACCAAAAATGATAGACAAATTTTAGTCAGGCAAGAAAACCTGATCTCCATGCTTGGTTTCAAAGGCATTAAGGGCTTTTTATTTAAAAATCAGACTGTTCAGGAAACTAATTGCTCACCCTTTAATGACAAACTGACAGAGATATATTCAATTCTACAGTAATCTTTCAAGGAACAAGAACAGCTGAAGAAAAGGATAAAATAATAACTCTGGTTGGTATGGAACAAGAGCAAAACTAAACAGGGGAAGAAGGAAGCAGCATTAAGAAAGCAGGATGGAGACGTGGTGATCCACAGTGTCTGGATGAAAAAATCACCTTGCCCTGTGGCACAGGAAAAAAAAAGAGCAGCATCTGCAGTGTCTGTCAGCCTCAACTGCCATATTTATGATTATAACACCTGATCAGCAAACCATTTGATTGCAGCTGGATTGGGAAACCAGCTGCCGTTACTGCTGAGATAAGCAGCAGTATTCATGTGGTGGCATGTGGCTGAGTGTTGGCGAGGTGTGTTCTGAGGCCAATGGGCAACTGCTAGCTGTTGATAGGAAACCCACAAAATGAGAAGTGTTACTGCAGATACCATCATAGCTGGCACACAGGGAGTTTCCTTCTGTGCTGAGCGGCAGTGCAGTGTGAACACCGATCACAGCAGAACACCAAAACATCCTGGGCAGTATTGCTTTATGTTCTGAGTAGTGTGCTGCCAAACAGAAAACAAAATTTTAGAGGGAATGATTCAATCCAGAATTGCCTTAACTTTGGTGGATACACCTGAGGCTAGTTCCAGCTGCAGGTCTGGCTCTGAAGAAGCTTTATTTTTATGCATCCAAGCCCCTGAAGAAGGCACTTTTTTGTAATTTGTATTCTTGAACTACATGAAGACTGATTCCTGGGTTTCTAAGTCCCATTTCAAACTGCCTGCCTAACTACACTGCATAAAATTAGCATCATCACTTCAACAGCAGTAGGGAAAATTCCAGGTCAGGTAAGGTGGAAGGCAGTTGCTAGTTCAGGGCAGAAGCACTGACAGTGCAACAGCAAATGGTTTTTACACTCTGTTTTGCAAGTGCCACTGGGTACACTGCCAGCTTGGAAACCCTTACCCACAGGAGGTATCTGCTCAGCTACATGGATCTGTCACTTGAGGGCAGAAGTAAATGACGTCCAACTAGGTTAACATTTGTCCATATACAGGATGTTGAGGGGTAATGATGCACATGCTGCCACTGCTTATCACAAGTGTCTGCTGATGATGGAGTAATAGTAATATGCCTTTCCCATTCAATTGTTTTGTTTTGGGGTTTTTTTTGAGGAGGAGGTGGGCAGAAGGAAAAGGGAGCAGGACATAAGAGTAACTTATGATTTAGATGAAAGTTCCTGATTAGAGCATGTTTTTTACTTCCTGAATTGCATCCTGATTTGTTTACTGGAATCAACATTATAGAAGAGATTGGAGAACTTGGGTCATTCTTCAAATGAAGGAACTTTATAGTATTTGCAATTTTGCTGGCACAATTCCTCCATTTTGTCAGCTAAGTCTCTTACTGTGGACTATATAAAACAGGAAAGCATTAGAAAAAAATATGACTCTTCATGCATAACAGGAGGTGACTGAGAGGGAGAGAATTTTTTAGGAATGTTAATAATTTATGTGTGACACAAAATGAGGAAGAACATATTGTATTCCATCCATTTATGCCTGAACAAGCCTCAAGTTGTCATCCTGCTCCCTACTAAAATAAATGCTAAGCATTACTAATGACCAATGAACTTCATTGCTCAGAGCATTTGTGAAATCCAGTTTCTGGATGCAATGACAAGTGAAGCTGTATTTCTTTCCCTGAAAAAATTCCAAAGTTTTCACCAAAAGAAGACACAAAATCCTACAGTAACTACAATGAAAACAAAGCTAAGGAATTTAAGTAGTTGATGAATTGTATTAATAAGTAACCAAGAGATTATAACACTATGACTGGCTTATGTTATGTATTGTTCATGCTGTTTCTGCAATTCTGCATTAAAAATGACACAGTAGACAAGGAATGGTAAAGAGCTGACAGTACTGAATTACTAAATGTTTATTAACCTTTTCAACAGAAATAAAAATGAGTGAAATATTTGGAAGAAGGAATAGAAATATCAGTGTTGGTGTAGAAGTATGATAAGCAAATTGTACTTTGATGCTGTCCTTATTTTATCATTGAAGATCAAGTTAAAATGTCATAGCATGAAAAAAAATCCAAAGAATTTGGAATAACTTCTTATAGCTACCTTTCAAAAATTTCTTGTAGTTGGGTAAATTATAGTAGTCAAAATACCTCTTTAATAAGAGATATTGAGAAAAGGAGGTGAAAACAACATGAATAGAAAACTTTAAACTAGGTCCTCTCTTGGTGAATATATCTCTGGGCTTTGAAAACTTAAGACCTTTTTTTTTTAGGCAATGGTCATCTTTGGCTGATGGTTCTATTGAAAGATCTAAAAGTGTTTCAAAGAACTTTTAATTTGACTATTAAAAAAAATAAATACTTCTGCTCAAGCAACTTACAATAACAGCTCAAAACACCCAAGAATGCACAGAGACTGATGTCTGCACTAGGGTAAATATGGNATGTGGATTTGCCTTGTGTCAACAAAGCAATTCATAAGTCATGCTGAAGGATGGATTCAGTTATGTCCATGCAGTTTTAAAAGGGTGTCTCTTTTGATTTCAATCAGGAGAAAGAAGATGTGCAAATACTGAAGTCAGTTGTACTAAGGGTGGAGGTGTAATAACCTACTTAACATAGGCTCTGTGCCTTAGCCACATGTGCAAAGTTTGCTGCAGTTTAGATAACCTAGGTCCAGATGCCCAGAGCTGGAAGTACTTCACACTCTTAGAGGTGATGAGAACTTACATAAGTATCTGCAACCCATGTTTTTTGTCAAGATGCAGGGTCAGATTCATTCACCTAGCCATGTAGGTCCTGCAGATTCAATCCCCAAGTATTTCACGGTGATTAAATTTGATGTAGCTGTTCTTTAATTGTCTATGGATATGCAGGAAGATCAAGCTAGTTTTGGACATTACCTCAAAACTGACTAAGCCAGGGACTCAAGTCATTCATTGTTACTGATTCATTTGGGAAAGTTAAATACAATACAAAGTGTGCTAGATGGTGTCCTTTTGTATGCTCTTCAACAGCAATTGAATATATGCCAATGACTCCAGTGAGTGGGGATTGCACCCTGAATCCCCATTTTCCAATTCCAATTTCTTCAGTTGAATTTATGAGAACTCAGGTTCTCATTGACAACTCTTTTTTTCCATATAATGGAGATGATATATTTTCTATCCACCATTCAGATTAATATGCAAAGGGAGGAGAAATATATCACATATAATAATATGGATAATGAGAGTTGCCTTGCCTTTTACAAACAGGATTTCAGCTCCTGGAAGCATCCATTTCTACAAAGAGATATTTTCTGTAGAACACCTTAACTGTTCTGGGAGCTATTACTTCTGATAGCTGACGCCATATAGAGCAATTCACTGATGCAAAAATCTTTGCATTTCGGAGGCCAAGGTAACAACAAGACCAACAGGCCTAGTATTGCCAAGGGAACATCTTGCCTTCTGCATCAATTTGATCTTCTCTTAGTGGTATCAGTAAGAGCTCAGTGATGGAAGACTTTTCAAAAGCCTAGAGAGATTTTCAAAAGTTATTTCAGCTAAAGTAGAAACCAATTTATTAAATGAAGTGAAAGAACTTCTTTCGGAATTTGCTGATCACTGATGCAAAGGTGTCAGAGTAGCCTGATACAGAGAAAAAAGAGATATGTTAAGCAGGAGGCCACATTTGTATCTTTTGGCTTTTAGGGTACATAAGATAAAAATGATTCCTAGTACAGTGACGTAAGATGTGAAGCTTCCTCACTGACTTATGTTGTGTCAAAACATGCTGATTCAACTAAAGCAAGATACTTTATTTGGACTTCATTGTTCTTCTGCAGTTTTCTACTCTAACAACTGGATTTTGTTCTAAGCATTTAATATTTACTATTTTCTATTTATGAAAAACTATCCTAATTATAATAAAACATTGTGACAACACCAAAATTAACACAGTGATAGAAACAATCCTCTGGGGTTTAAGACTTCATTCCACAAGAAATTTGTTTTATTTTCTTTCATTCTACAGTCTGATTCCCACCTCTTTTGATGAGCTTCTGGCCTCTGGCCATCATTTTTTCACTGGGGATGTTTCCAAACTCACTTCGAGTCAGCACTTAAAAAGCCATCTTCAAGTTGGTTGCTTAGTACATCTTGTTTTGTCATCTGTTTCTGTAGTGAATATAATTCCGTAATCTTACAGTTACTGTGTTGTAGAAAGGAACAGGCAAAAGTCCATTTTGGTTTGAAATCGTAAATCTACATTAATTTTAGTTTTTAGTGCCAGTAAATCACAGGCATTTTTCAAACAAACTTTTGAAATAAGAGCAGCTTATTTTATAAGTGATATTTATAGTATCTATTTAAACTATTGAAGTCACATTTTTCCATCTGACAAGCTCAACATTCAATGTGTTCTGAAAACTGAACATATTTTGTAGCAGTCTTCTTCCACAGACTGAAAATGGAAACTCCTGATGATGGGATCAAAGCCAAATGAGAAAAAAATCTAAACAGAGAAGTATCTGCTTAAGAAGCAGCAGTAAATCTGACACAGAAATACAGCCAGCAGTGGACTGAGATGTACAGTGCTCTGCAAGTGGGAGCTGAGATTTGGTGTCCTTCCACTGTATCTGAAAAACATCCATGCCTTTGGAGATGGAGTAAGGTGCGTTGAACAATCCAGGTTAAAGCCAATATCTACTCCTTATAAAGATCCAGCCCTCTATGCACAAATCCTGAGTGAACATTCACGGGATTTACCTTCTCCTCTATGCCCTGAAACCTGCCTGGCTGACAACCTGCACAGTGGGGAACATGTACAGTTCATTATTCTGCCAGGCCCAGAGACTCCATTCTGCCTTACCTATTGCCCTGCAACAGGATCACAAAGATCTGATACAACAGAAACTATAAATATATTTAGAAAATCAAATCAAGTTGAGTACACTGATCATTTGACATTTCTGACTTACAACAGGCAAAATGCAACCAAACAAAAAACCCAGCCTTGGCACAAATTTGGTACCAAAAAAGGAGAGTCTTCTTTGAAAGTAAGAGAGGCTTTCTCTTCGTCCAGTATTAACGCATTAAAGACATCTTTTTATCACTCAGTGATTATTGTATCTGCAATTTGACTTTTTTTCCACCACCCCCCCCCCCAAAGCCATAAACTAGCTTATAAGACTGAAGCTATTGTGGGATAGCAATTAGAAGATGAGGTATATAGCACTCCCTAAATGACAGTTCTTGTTCCTTGGTTGAAAGAACTGCGTGGATTTAATTGTACATGCTTGACTGGGATTGGATAAGTGAATATTTTTTCAGTTTTCTTTTACTGAAATACTCTTAAAACTGGACCTAGGGCAGGGAAAGTTATATATGACTCCCTACCTGAAAGTTGTAAAATTCTTTGGAGAAGCTGAAGTATGCTGTAGGAATTTTCCTTCTTATGTGGCTCGAGAAGCATCTGCCAATGGGATTCTAAATGGTGTTTGCTAAAATGCAGAGCAATGCATGATGTGAACAGAGAAAGTGTTTTACATATGTATACCAGTGGGTGGATGAATTGTTTAAAGTCAACAAGAGATGATAAGTAAGGGTATATACTGTGCATGCCTAAAGTTAATGTTCACAAATACCCTTCTAAGTGTTTCACATGAGAGTACTTTAATTTATTTATAAACCGCATGTACTCTGGAATTTTATTAGTCTGCATTCCACTCCCAGGAACAAGTTCCAAAGAGCTCCAGGAGTACAGAAAAACATGAAGGAGACTGCTGTTTTGGACTGACTATAGAGGCTGTGAAGTCATGCCACTGAATGTGTGGTGTCCCCCTCTGAAAGAGGATATGGTGTCAAGTACAGAGGAGAACTGTTCACTTTGCAGTTAGAGGCACAATGCAGTAAAACCTGTTTGAGAGAAAGGACTAAGCAGTTGTTAAAACTAGGGTCTGAATAAGAGAGATACAAGTCACAAAAGTCAGTTAGTAAAAGTGAGTGCTAAAAATATTAAGTGGCATCTATGGCCACTTGTATGGTGTGAGCCCAATCCCAGTTAAGAACCTAAACATTCTGACTGTTGCTTCTCTCATCCATCCACATGCAGAAATTCACCCAACAATTCAAGAACAAAACATATAATTTTTAAACTTCTAGACCTATTTGAAATATATTAAAAAAAAACAAAC
>VXBB01019364.1:71528-92666 GCA_013399915.1 Illadopsis cleaveri | reverse complement strand
AGGGGGCTCTGCTGCTGCAAGCCCAATGCATGGATTTGTTCAGCACCTTCACTGCAGCTTGGTGGGGGTTTTGAGCTCATCCAGCAGGTAAATAAGAATATTTTGGGGTCATATTTTGTCCTTTGCTCCCACCCAAGGCCACCACAGCAGGAGGAGGTTGCAGCTCCCCGGAGAAAGCCTCGTGTTTGCTTTGCCCTCTGATGGGCACTAAAGCATTTCAGGGCTGAACTTTCTGCCTAATTTATCTATTATTTCCCTACAAGAGCCCATGAAATAAGGGATTTGGGATGTTAATGTCTTCCCCTGCATAATGAAAGGATTAATCTCAGCCTTCCATGCTGCACTGAAAGGTGCTTTACCTTTTAATGGTCATTATTTCAAGCTTTCCTTACCATTCTTACAACATAAGACATTTATTCCACCAAAGGGAATTTTAAAGGCATCTGTCTTTGGCTTGCTGTGTACTTTAAGCGGGAACAGGAAGCAAAGACATTTTAGGGCTCTTTGTTTGGTGTTGCCATTTAATTGCTTTGTAAAGGAATCTTCCAAGGGCTGCAGAAAAATGGCCTAAGGGAATCACAGAACCCCAGAATGGTTTGGGTTGGAAGGGACCTAAAAGATCATCTCATTCCATCCCCTGACAGGGGCAGGAACACCTTCCACTCTCCCAGGTTGCTCCAAGCCCTGTCCTGAATTTAGGACAAGTGGCCCAGGGCTTTTAAAGCCATGGTCACTTGAGAGGGACATTTCACCTGTCCCCACCTCCTGCCTGCCCCTGCTTTTGTGGCCATGGTTTCCTTCCCCCATCACAGTTTTTCCATGCAACTGGGTCACCTTTGAAAGTCAGCAGAAGCGGAGTTACTTTGTTTAAAATAAAAACATGTATTTCTATCACCTTAGGAGTTGTTTCTCTTTCGGCACAGGGACCCTCTGATCCTCCCACCTCCTTTTATCAGCATCTTCAAAAGAGAAAGGGAGTTATAATTGCTTTCTTTCTCCCCTCACCACAGAAGAAAGGGACAGGCCGCTGTTCCCCTCCACTGGCATCCTGAGAAGAAACATGCTTTGAGCATTTATTTACAGAACAAAAATAACATCTGGATTTCAAAGGGCACAGCAGTTCAGAGGAACGAGGCTCTCTCCTCCCTCCCCAGCCATCAGGGTCTGCTGATTCCCACCCCCTGCCTGCACAGCCCCCTGCTCTGCCTCTCTCCTCATTCCTGGGGCTTCTGCCTCTCTCTGAGCATTGTTTTGCTTTTGCCACAGAATCCCAGAGTGGTTTGGCTTGGAAGGGACTTCAAAGCTCATCCAGGGACACCTTCCACTATCCCAGGTTGCTCCAAGCCCTGTCCAACCCGGCCTTGGACACTGCCAGGGATCCAGGAGCTGCCACAGCTTCTCTGGGCACCCTGTGCCAGGGCCTCAGCACCCTCAAAGTGAGGAATTTGTATAATATTTAATCTAATCTGGATGTGTTTAAAAAAAGACTGGATGTGGCACTTGGTGCCGTAATCTAGTTGAGGTGTTGGAGCATGGGTTGGACTCGATGATCTTGAAGGTCTCTTCCAACCTAGAAATTCTGTGATTCTGTGATTCTGTGTAATCCTGCTCTCTGTCAGCTTGAAGCCATTAGATATCCTGTGGAGAAGCAGGGAGCAGAAAAAATGTGAAGAAACCAGTAGTTCCACAAGCCTGATTTCTTCCAGCTCCTTGATTTTTTTGCTTTATTTTCTGGTTCCTGATTCAGCAGAATGCTCTAAATCCTGTCAGACAGAGCATGACCCCATCCCACTCCAGCAATGGGAAAGGTGAATTTTCTGTCACATTAAACCCTTCATTGCTTTAAAGATGATGAACTGGTGTCTTCAGAGCCATTACCAAAGGTGGCTGAAATTCCCCCAAAAAGTCCTCAAGCTCTTAGTAGGGACAAAGTAATTAACAGGCCTGCTTTCATTAGGGCTAAAAATCCACCTGCAAACTGCCACATCCTCACTACTCCCTGCCAGGCAGCTGGAAAGGCACCTTTGGGATGTGTTACATCTCATTTCACCACTTCAACACCTAAGTTTTGCCTCCAAGAGTCCCTGAAAATACGGAGCAAGCTTGTTAAAGCCACAAAGAGATTCTATCACAGCCCCCTCCAATCCCCTGCTTGGAGAATTAAATTTCTACACATGTATTTATAAATATGTTTATACAGTTCAGCTGATGGATTGGCCACAGGGATCACTGAAGGTGCCTGTAAAAATGAAATGATCCATCAACCTTGTTTTTGATATAATCAATAAATTCCAAACACTGAATGAAGAGAGCCATTACAAAAAAAAAAAAAAGCCATTTATTAGATATATGTACATATATACATACACATGCAAAATGATTTTATACACATTTACACAGGTTCAATTATTAATACAGTGCAAAAATGTCGAAAAAGGTACCAGCCCACCTTCTACAAACTCAACAGGTCTTTGGGAGAAAAGGGAGAAAAAAAAAAACAACCCAGAGAATTACCAGCTTCATAAAGTGACTAAGCACTGCAAATCTGGAAATTATTGAAGTTTATTCTTTGCTAATTTGCTTGTGCTGAGCTGCTGGGTGAGGAAAAGTTTCCAAAAGACTTATCTTGCAAAGTGACAGAATGAAGAAGATGCAATTCAAACCACATTAACCAGTTTAAAGCTGGAAAAAAAAGGGGATGGATTCCTCTTTGGGGATTTGATTCAACACAGGAAAAAATCTCATGTTATGAGTCAGATTTTGTGTTCTCAAACTGCAAGTCATCCTTTTTTATTAAATCTTAAAGCACTGAGATCAATGTAAACTGTTTTATTCCTCTTGCTGTTCTGCCAGGAGAAAATGTTTACCTGTATAAATACCGTGTGGATAAGGGATAAATATCAAAATAAAAATAAAAACAGGTCAAACTCCGTGTGCTCTGCCTCGTCCTGGAATCCCAAAAGTGCACACAGACCAACCCATGTAGATTCCTGAATGTGATTTACACATCTTGCAGGAAAATAAAAGGTTGCAAAGGGATTAAGACCAACACCAAAACAGAGCTCTGGCATTGGGTAGAAAACATCTGAAGATTCACTCACAAATCCTCAAAAATCCACAGAGCAAAAAAAAAATAGAAGTTTAGGCAAAGGCAGAACTGAACCAACTGATTTGGTTTGATTTTGCTGAAACATTTTTTAGGAAAACCAATTCACTAAAAGCTGAATTTCACCTTTCTCCACTCTCTGTTAAATTGCACAGTTATCCCAACACCCTGTTCCACCACTCCTTTGCTGTGCCACCGAGCTGTGGCTGCCATCCCCTGGCTCAGGGATGGATCTGTCTCAGGACAGAGCAGTTGGATGCTCAGGAAGCAGCAGGAATGTGCCAATTTTTCCAGTCAGCTCCGTGCAAGGCTGAGGAATGCTCAGCTGTAAATGCTCTGTGTGCCTCAGGCCAGAGCAGGGCTGGCTTCAGCCAAGCCCAGGAGAAACAGGAAAAGCTCTTTTGGACTCTTTAGCCAGAGTGAGGGTAAAAAGGCAGGAGCAGGGAGTTGGCTCCTGTCCTAAATTCCTTTTCATGAAGTTTTGTCTGTCTGTAGTATAAAATTCTTCATCCTTTCCCCACAGGAATCCAGGGGGTTGATACCCAATTTATGCTCTGGAAAACACCATCAGACCCACTATCCCCAAAGTGTGAACTTTTCTAGTGTCAGATTTTTGAGGTGTTCTTTTTTTCAGATTTTTTTTTTTTTTTTACAACTTGTAATCCAAACTCGTGGCTTGAGTTCCCTGCAGTCCCCAGAAGTATTTTACCACAGAAAACTGGGACTGAACAGCAGGGAAATTAAGAGCAGTACAAAACCCCTCACATCTGTGGGGTCATCCTGGTGTCTCAGGGACGGTGGTTGAATTGTGGCTTCATTTCTCCACTTCCACTCTGACAGAAAACTGGGATAATGACAGACAAACAGCTTTAATCCACTCCCTTATAGCAGAAAACTTTTCCCTTATGGCACACAGCTCGAGCTGTGTCCTTAAATGCCTGGCTAAAATACTCCTCCATCACTCCTGCCAGACTGCTCCTCACGGTTTGGAGGATTTTATCACGTTGCTGTTACAGTAAGTGCAGTGAAAAAGAAATCCCTCCATTTTCCTCCTGGGGAAAACTCTGGCACTAAGTCTCCTGATGTCCTAGAAACTGTCCAGGTTGTAATGGGCTGCCCATGGATGCTGTTGCTGCAGTCAGCTGCATCCAGAAGTGCTTCCAAGGTACAGCACCACAAATTTCTGGTCTGATCCTCGTGTTTGCAATCCTGAGATCCCAGGAAAAGTCACTGAGATAAAAGAAAGGGAATTTTGTCAAGTGTTCCTGCAAAAAAGACAACTCTGCTGCATGTTAATCTCTTTGCAACCAGAGGTAGAGACTATGTGAGAGGAAAAATAAATCTTTGGTGAAAGAAATGAGGATGACCAGAAAGAAAAAAAAAATATATAAAAGGAAATTTTAGGACCGTAATTCCACAACAACACACCTACAGTTCTCTACACCTCAGTTTGAATCTCTACAACCCCTCCAGGACAGCTGCATCAAATTGCTAAGCATTTTTTTTTAACAGCCAGCCTAAATTATTCATCTGTGCCCTAAAATGCCCCTGTGCATCTCAGTCCATGAGAGAGCAGAACTGCCAGTGCAGCAGAGGTTGGGAATTCCAGCCCTGCAGTGCCCTGCTCCAAAGTGCACACTCAGAGACTCATCTCAGTGTCAGAACTCATCACCATCAACCACAGGTGTTTCACAGAACAAAGAGAACCTGCTCTTGCTTTCCATTCTTGGAAATGGCTGTCTACTCACCAACTACTCATTTTAAAAAAAGACAAAGGTGAAGGAGTCAGTGGCCTGTCATAAATAGGCTTGGGAGATTTATTATCCATACAGGCCAAGCAAACATGGAATTGCCCTTATCCTAAAAGTGACCTTAGCCAAGGAAACAAAGGCCACATGAGCTGACAGATCACTTACACCCACTTGGATTATTTTCTGCTGCCCCAAGCATATTTGCAATTAACCCATGAGCACACACTTAGCTGCAATGTGCTGTTCAGCCAAGGAGATATTTATAGACTTTATGGTTTATAAAAGAGCCACAGCCTCTTCCTGTCCTTCCAAAGCTAGAAAAATGACCCTGAAGCTCAGCCTCAGCATTTTTTCCCCACTGATACTGCACTCACCTAATTACAGCAAACAACCCCTTTACTCACATTGACCCAGAATCTTCACAAATTCTAGAGACAAAAATGTCACCCATGGCTTCACCTTCGTTTTACCACACAAGTTGAGTATTTGCAGCTGCAGGGCAAGACTGACCTGCCAAACTGTCCCAAAGCCAGTGAGGCAAATGGCAAAATGCTGTCTGGATGGTGGCAGGCAAGGAGGAAAAGCCTGCTGATGGTAAAAACTTCCATCTGTTGATGACACCTGACAGGCTCTACCATGCGAAATACAGCTGCACCCCTCGCTGTGGGCTGGACATAATTACAGGATTCTGCTTATCCCAACTTGCTTGGAACTGTTCTCCTTGCAACAACCATTGCCATGGATGGTTAAAAACCACTCTGAGCTATTTTTTGGCCAGGTGAATACAAAAAAAAAAAAAAAAGAGTTGTAAAAACAGAGTAGCAAACCCCAAGTTTTGGTGTTTTTTTTTCATACGCCACAGTCAGGCTGCTTCTCCAGGAGCTGCCTTGTCAGGATCTGGTAAGAGGAAAGAGAAGCCACTCCTATGTGGAAGGAGATTTGCCAGAGGTTCCTTAATCCATACAGGTAGATGTTGCATGAACAGACACAGAAAAGGAGCACAAATGTCTTCACCTTCCTGGCTGAGCTGTAGAAGAGGTACAGGTAACACTGCAAAAGGAGCAGGGAGGGAGAGTTAGCACTGAACTCTGCACAGAACCAAGGATCCAGCTGGGAATTGCTGCCTGGGACAGCTGGAACCCATCTACAGAGCATGTGAGGAGCAAAACCCTCAGAGGAAAAAATGAAAAGCTCCCAGTGCTGACAGAGGAGTCATTTTTTCCCCTCAGGCAGTGACAGATCAGCCTTTCCCACCTCAGGTCAGAGTTTCCAACTGTGCTGATGCCACAGGCAGAGGTCAGCCCTGCAGGCTGTGCACAGGCACTTTGGGAAGAAGCTGCTATAAATCAAAAGGACAAGAGAGAACTCTCCTTTATTCAGCTTCCCTGGCTTCAGGTACTCACAGGGAAAGCAGCAGCACAGAGCCTTTTTTTGTGAAAAAACAACTTGCATCAAGTATTTAGATCTAAATTCATCTATTAGATCTAAATTCATCTATTAGATCTAAATTAATCTCTTAGATCTAAATTCACCTATTAGATCCAAATTAATCTATTAGATCAAAATTAATCTTTTCACCTCAAAGCTCTGCCATGAGAAAAGGTGTAAGAAGGCTGAAAGACACTGAATTTTATCACAATTCAATGAATAGTCCCATAAATACTTCAAAGTCTGCAAACAGTGGTCCCCAAACCATGATCCAAGTGCAACAAGGGCAATGAATACACTGTAGGCATCAGTTATTCCTAGAAACAAAACTGCAGCACCTTTCTGCAATGCCAGGCTAAAAGTTGAAGACTTTCCAGCATATACTGCCCTCAAGTTAAAGGTTGTGGAATTTTTTAGGAATTCAAGCAGCCTTTCATGAAAAACCAATCTGGAACACGTTGTATTTTCCTCATTCAAACTCTTCTGTGTAAGGTCAGAGAAAATAACCCCATTATGGGGAAAAAATCTAATGAACCACCAGGATTCAATGTAATTTTTCATGTCAATTACACCATTTTCAACCATGTTGCTGTGCAATATTTGCTCAGCCTTCAAGGTGGTTGTGCTCCAAAAGCCCATCACTGAGTGTGACACTGACAGGAAGAAACCATTTCTGGGATGGCATTTATCCATCACACCCAGCCCCCTCTGACTTGTCAAAACATGGGAGCACTGAAAAACCCTGCAAATGCAATTTTCCAAGGGTCAAAATGTGCCTTGAACTGGTTTTGTGCCACTTCACTGGAATAAATCAGTGGAAATCACCTAGGTAGGGTATTAAAAACTTCTGTTTAGCTGAAAATGGCTCTCTCATGAATTATAACAGCAAAACAATCAGAAAAAAAAATTTCTTTGCAGTTAACATACCTGAAAAACACAGGCTAGGAAAGGTAGAAAAAAAGCTATCACATTTCCAATTCCTTCATGGTCCTCCTGTTGGGATTAAAAGAAGTGACAACTACGTCAGGCACAGCTTTTAGCAAGTGCTGCTTGATATCTGAGCACATTATAAATATACTCAAGAACCTCTTATCCCAGTTTATGTTGATTGACTGTAACAGTATTAAACACCAAGATCAATATCATTGGGTAAGACACCAAGAACTGAGGCTTATGTGACAGTTCCTGCTAAATAAAACTGTCAGGATACAATCAGGACACTTTTTTTTTTCACCTTTTTTTAAAGTTGTTTACAGTCTCATGTTTATTTAAAAAAATTACAGAAAAGGATCTAAAATAAAATACAAGAATGGAGAAAAAAAAAATCCAGGCAGCCTGGCAAGAATAAAATATTTCCCAAAAGTTAAAACTTCTCTAGAACACAATCAAATGCAGAATATTGTGATGTAGAGCAAAATACACAAGGTGCAGCAGGTGAGTAACCAACTGCACTTTCCCTGGAGGAAAAAAACATTTCTTGTGGAAAGATGTGTGCTCAGCTAAGGGGCAGAACAGCCACCCAAAAACTCTCTGCCTTTCCCTCGTGCTCAGGTGTGAGGGGAAGCAGGGTTACCTGAAAGGAATGTTCTGCCAGGTGAACTCCTCGGATGAGGTTCAGAGCTCCACACATGATGTTCAGAACAAGTGACAGAATCCCCAGGGGGGTCACAGGCTGCATTCTGTAAGTAGGGGCTTCAAATGAAATGAAAACCAGACATTAGTGAAAGTTTGCACCATTACTTTCAATCCCAATTACCTTGTATGGGTTTTAAACACTTTCAAAACCTTTCATGCTTGCTCCAGGGAAGACTGATTATGAACAGAATCCCCCTTTTTTGTTGTTGTTGTTGTTGTATTGCAGTATTCAGCTCTTCACACATCCAGAAATCATCAAGAGCTCTGGAGTATTTTTAAATAGGTCAGCAACAGACTTTTTCTTGACCTATTTGGCATCAGTGTCTTCTATTATGGTGCACAGAGGTAATTTTTTGTTTATTCCAGCAGATGAGGATGCTCAGCACACCTCACAGGTCAGCAGAAAAGCCAGAGGCTTTCAGCACCCAAAGGTCTGGGGAAGGGCTTAGATTTCAGCCACCTATCACAGCAGGGCAGCAATTCATCTCCTCCTTAAGCAGTAATTAAGTATTTCTACCCAGGGCAGTTTGAGGGCTCAGGCTGCCCACATTTCACAGGGAGTGAATTATCTGCCTCCCTTCCTCACCTTCTCTGCTACTACTTAACACCCACACTGCTGAACAGCAATTCCTGCAGGATAATCTCATTGATACACCCCTAATTAAGGTCAAAGTAATTACCATAAATGTGTGTTTAGCTTTGGAATCTGCTGCCTTTAATCCAGGCTTGTCCAAGAGCCCACCTCCAGTTTTCCCTCACTTGTTCAACAACAGATCCCACACCTTGATCCTCACCTACATTTCATCCCTCCCTTGGATCACCACAAGTAGGACACTGTCAGTTCAATAAAAAAATGACAATTTGCAGCTCAGATACCAAATCCAGATGTTCTCCTGCACCAGTGTCCCCAAGACACAGGAGAGAATGAATGAATGAGCCCTCAAGAAAACCATCCAGGCCTCAGGATCTTCTCCCTGTGTCCAGGTTTATCCAGATCCTGTTACAGACAAACTGCACCTCTGGCTTCCTTTTGAGTGACAGATGAAACACCACAACAGCCAGCACATGGTTTCAGAGAGGAAAACATTCCTGCCTTCTCCTTCAAGCCAGATGTTGATAGATGGATGTAAAACACTCTGGTGCCAAATTAATATAGGGATGTAAAACACCTTTCATGCCTGTCTCTGTAATTAATTTGTCTGGCATGCACTCACACATCCATAATTTCAGTGCCAAAGTAACTACAAAAGGATCTGCATCAACTCAATTTGATGTGTGTCACTTTAGGGAGAATTATTGGATATTACAGACAGAATAGTCTGAGGAACTCTGTCACTCAAAGGCAATTTGGCTTTTCTTTTGTCACATAGTGACATTTAAAAAGAACTTGCAGCAGCATCTTTATTCATTCACTGACCCCAGAATTCAGTTTCCTTCTATTTTTTCCTGCTATTCCTACTTCCTACTTTTGATTAATTAAATAATGTTGCAGCTATATATATATATGTGTAACTCTCCCACAGATATTTCCTAATAAAGACTGTTTCTCTTCCTCAAATCCTAAGGTTTACTTCAGAGGCATCAAATGTCTCTCAAACAAATTATAATTATCAAGCACAAGTGTCATTCATGGAGCAGGATCCTACAAACTACATGTGCCAAGAGCTCCCAGTCTCTAGGGAAGAACAATGTAGGTCTCAATATATTGCTTCTGCAGCATGAAATATTATGTAAAAGTTACATTTATTTTTTTTTAGTCCAGGAGGATAAAAAGAATTGCTGTCACAGATGCAGAGAAGATTAAAACATCCAGTTGCTCAGGGTTCAGATTCTGTGAAAACTGGCCTTGAAATGGTTTGCTGCAGAGATTTATTTCTGCTGTTAAATTCTGAGGTTTAACTCACAAGCTGAAATTGCACAGAGAAGTGAGATGGGTCCTGCTAAGGGAAATTTCACTCTCTTGGGTGAAATCAGTCATATTTTTATGAAGAGAATTTCATACTAGAATGGCCTATTAGATTAAAAAAGGAAAAAGAAGAGTACAAACACTCAGTCCAACACAGCACAACTCTGCACAAGCACAAATAAACACTAATTAGGCTTCACATTGATTTGACTCTTCAAGAAGAGAAGTTGTGCACTTCAGAGCACAAGATCCACACAGAAACCTTCTGGGGGCTGTGGGGGATGCACCAGCAGGATTGAACATGTACAGAACAACTGCAAACACCCTCACACAGTGAAGAAATTGAAACCTCTGCCCATAAGAGATTTTCTGGCAGAAGCCTGTGGCCATTTCACTGGAGGGAGACAGCAGAGTGTGCAGCAGCTTGGATCTGCCTCCTGCAGGCACTGCACAAAGTTGGACACTGAGTCACTCACTCAAAGCTCTGCAGAAAGAGCTCCAGGAGTGAGAAATGAAATCACACTCCAGGAGCCTAAACTAAAATACAAGCACACAAAAGGCAGAGAGAGAGACAGCTTCAAAAACAACCCCTTGAAAAGGTTTTTGAAGGACTCCCAGTGTGCCTGTGGAAGATGAAGAACACTCATCAAGAGGAGCTGCAGGATTCACCAGTGGCACAAGTTGTTCTGCTGCTTCCCAGAGCCAGCTGTGATGTGCAAACTCTCCCTGGCCACAGAAAGCTCCTCAGAGCCCCCCTGTGCCCTGCACACAGCCCCAGAGTTCTCTGGAGCTGTGCCCACCCTGCCAGGAGTGAGGCTCTGAGCAGCAGCCAGGGCTGTGTGGGTGTTGATCAAGGGTACAAGAGAAAGGTTTCTGTAGCAAGAGCTGGGCTGGGTTTTAGTTAACAAAAGGAAGAACAAACAGCAGAAAGAATGGAAGTAAGAAGGGAAAAATCTATTGTTCTCATGAATACTCACATGGACAAAGCTGCCCTGAGTTTTCTGACCCTTTTCACACCAAATTGAAGAGCCAGAGGATGAGCTCAGCCAGCTCCAAAGAGACCAGGAGCAGCTCCAGCCATGTGAGGAGAGGGATGTTTGGATCATGCCTGGATCCATCAATCTGCACCAGGGAGTGCAGCCACAATTCAATCCTGCTCTCCTGCAGCCACAGCATTTCAAACAGCCTTTCGTAGAGCAGAGCCATCGTATAAATAACATTAATATGGAACAAACACTGTGCACACAGCTAAACTTAGAGCAGCAAAGTGGGATTCAGCTGGGAGGGAGTGATGGGAGGAGAGAGACACAAGCCAGGAAAGCTGACTCCAGTGGAGGCAAACAGATGATCATAAACATGAGCCTTAAAATAAAGGCAGAACAATCTGTGAGAGTATTTGGGTTAGACCAGAGAGAACAGCCAGAAATAAAAAGCCAGATGGAAAGTAAAGGAAAGCAATTAGGGATAAGAGGGAAGTGAAAATATATTTCTGATCTGTGGACACAGACTAAATCACAAATATTTACTGGCACTGAAGCTGTTTGAAATTTAAAGAAAAAGTGCAAAGAATTTCTAAGCCCTGTCATAACATGACGAGATTTAACCTTCAAGCACAGTTCTGAGGAGCACTCACAAATCTGACTGGCAAATAGAGTGGTTTCCATTCTATTTTTAATTCCTCCTTCCATACTCTAATTTGAAATACCTATGTCAAATTAGATTCCAGCTCATCTATCACAAACAGTAAGATTGAGCAACTGGAACTTAATTTTATTAGTGTTTCATAAGCCAAGAACAACAACAACAACAAAAAAAGGGAAATACAAACTCCTGGCACTCCTGCTGCATTTAAACCACCGTGCTAATAGGATTAAAACAGAGAATGGTTTAGTGGTGGACTTGGCAGGGTTTGGTTTCTGGTTGGGACTCAATGATCTGAAAGGTTTTCTCCAACCTAAATAATTCTATGATTTCATTTGTGGAGGAGGTAGGGAGGACTTAGACTGTGCAACTGAAACACTAGTAAGAGGTACATCTTTATTATAAAGAAATGGAGGTTGGTACTTCAAAAGCAGCTAAAATGTCAGGTTTTGTTATAAAAAAGGTACCTGTCAAGCCTCTGTGTTCTTTATTTATAAAGATACACAAAGCCTCTTTGAGAATTTTAGTCAAATGGATTAAATTAAAAAAAAAAAGGGTAAAAGGAAAAAGCAAAGAGGGGAGAATGACTCAAGCCAGACAATGTGAGAACAAGAGTTTTAACCCTCAGCTCGTATTTTTCTCATCTTCTTTTCCCTCAAGGCTGAAGAAACTCATTCACACTGTAATTACAAACCTCTCATTACGAGTTTGCAACAAGCAATGAATCAGTGGAGCTCCTTTAGAAATTTGAACAAGCAAGGATTTTGAGAGAAGAGAATCTCACATGGCAAATACCAAGCAGAGCCTACATTTTCCATACAGAGAGGAAGATGTAAAGCTGGAAAAAGACCCCACAGCAGTCTCCAGAGCTCTGCTGCAATACCTGCTGCAATGTAAAGCCCATATGTTGTTTACTACGATGGAAAAAAAGCCTTTTCATGGTTTCACACACACGAAGCAAAGGAACATTTCTCGGGACACAAGGAACCCCCAGGTGTTTTCCTGCCAGGTGCAGGGTGAGGGTGAGGAGCTCTCCTGTCACCTGGTGTAGAAGTAACTTACCAACCTCCACATGGCCTCCAGCGTGCCCTCCATTGCTCAGCCCGTTCAGCAGCTCTGTGGCCTCCAGCTGCAGCTGCACTGGGGGCTGCAGCCTCAGCTCCTCCTCCACCCTCTCCCAGCTGCCCTTGGCCCGCGAGCCACGGCTGCTGTTGAAATGCTGCTTCACCTTCTGGATGATGTTATCTGAAACAACAGGAAAAGCTGCTTAAATCTCTGCTTAATTAATCCTTGCTGTTATTAAAACCTTAATTAGGGTGATATTTTATCCTATCATGGCGTTCTCTTTGGTTTTCATTTCTTTGTTTCATTTCTTGCTGCATTCGGGGATAAAATTCCACCGCTGGTTAGGGAACAGAAATACTTATTTTAGGTATTTTATAGCACAGAATGGTTTGGGATGGAAGGGACCTTAAGGATCATGCAGGGCAGGGAAAAATTCCACTGTCCCAGGTTGCTCCAAGCCCTGTCCAGCCTGGCCTTGGACACTTCCAGGGATCCAGGGGCAGCCACAGCTTCTCTGGGCACTCTGTGCCTTCCTCACCCTCACAAGAAAGGATTTTTTCTAATACCTACTCTAAATAATAAAAAAAATGAACTGGAACTACCAAACTTGAGCATCAAGTGCATCTTAGATCCAAACACAGGATAGAAGATGATTAAATTAATAAATAAATATGAGTTATTTATAAATAAATAAATAACCACGCAGCAATATTAGGCACTTGGGAACTTAATAAACTATAATAGTAAAAAAAAATTTTATAAATGTATTTTTGTCTTTAAAAAATAAGCTTTATGCAATTAAAAGATGCTAGAAATTCCCCTACTCAAGTAAAAAAAAAAAGGTGTAATGTGTAACTCAATATGAAATTACATCCTGGCTGTAATATGCCCTGCAGGAAATCCACCCAAAATCCAAGATGGCTCTAAAAGAAGCTTTCCTGATGGATTTCTCAAGTTTTTAAGCCTGAGTTTAACACTGTTACTGAAATCTGGACAGAAGTGTGCAAACACACTGTAGGATATTATACTTTTCCAGAAAATTTTTTCACTGCAAGGGAATTGTGTCTTTCAAAGGTGTGAGGTTCAGTAGAACAGTTGCTAGTTGGCAAGAAAACAAATTATTTTAGGTTAAAAAAGAACCACATGGCACGGTTCTGAAGTATTCTGACTCCAAGTCATGCCAGAAATAAAGCTGCCCAAAATAATCTATTCTGTCTCCCTTTTTTCCTGAACTCATCTGTCTCCCCTCCTCAGATTTTTGTTTAATTAAGTCAGACAGTGTCTGACATATCAATTTCTTTTTTCTTTTCTGCTTGTTCATCAATCACCACAGCATTTTGTTCATAATAGATGAACTCTCAAACGAAATACTCCAACAGTTTAGGGCGTTAAGATCTCCCCCTCTTCCTCCACATGCAGGCAAAGGCACAGCCAGAGTCACTTTTACCATCAGCCTTTGGCCAGGAGATGCTGTTTAACACCATCAATTTGGCAGAGAGAGGATTTTCACTGTTAGAGAACAAAGCTACAAACCAAATTCAATAAAAGCATATGGTCTGGAAGCTGAATTGATGCTCCTTGTGTTGTAGGAAGCAGCAAATTCCCACCGAAGCTCTTCCAGGAAGCAGAAGGCCATGATGGTTGAGTAGCTGCTGGAACAGATTGCCATGCAGGCAATATCCCCAGAAGAAAGGAAACTGAAATAGAAAATTAAAAAAAAAAATCACATCAACATAAAAAGGTGAAAGTGCTGCTGAACGTGAGGATGAAGCTGTGCTTTCTGTCAGAACAAAATGTACAGACTGAGCAGACTGCAAAAAAAAAAAAAGGATTGTTGTTGTTGTCAAAGTCCTGCAATCCCTGTAAATCTATTTTTTCTTACACAATTATTTATTCTTAACTCATCCAGGATGCCTGAGCACAGTGAAGAGCACAACACAGACTTCATTAAATTGGTACATCAGTACAAATGGAGGACATTCTTTTCCCAGGCTGGCTTTAAATCACATTAATAAAAACCAAGGTGGTCAGAAAACCAACTTTAAAAGAGAATGCAGAAAAAAAGCAAAAGCAAGGAAGTTTGTGCCCAGGAAGCAGATGGATTCCTTGCTTCTCTTGAATATGGCAATATCATATTAACAGCAAGAAATATTTGCTAATTTGCACAACCCAAGATTTTCAAACACTTCCTGCTACATCACAATAAAAATTCTATTCTAAAAGGGGCTCCTCAAACACTGAATCCACATTTATGTACAAGTTTCCACTTGCAGATGGTCCAGGAGATTTCTCAGGGATATCTTCCCTTGCAGCCCAGCCATTTGTCAGCAGGAAATCAGTTCAACACCCCAAGTTTTCAAACTGAACAATGTGTCTCCCTCCTACTGTTCCCATATTTTATCCCAACTTCATTTCACACTGGTGATTCTTATTACACCTCATTTTTATTTATTTGCTGCACTGTGGAATTGGGATTTGCAGTTTGGCTTGGCTCTGCCAGCCCAGTTCCCCTGGGGAGCTTCCTCAAATTCCTGCTGCTCCCAGCTGGGATCAACATCATGCCTGCCTCAAACCACCCTTCCCAAGTTGTCCATAATTTATGGCCTTTTTGCCACGGATCCATTTGCACTGCCCTCATTGCAGAGCCAGGGCTGAGCTGCTGCACTGACCACAGCAGATTAAAAGCAGCAGGACTTGCTGGCACCAAAGGGCACAAGTTTGCTCTGAGTGAAAAGGAATTGAGATGAAAATCTCTGTTTTTCCGAGTGTTTCAGTGTAAATTCGTGTATTTTTTAATTCCCCCAAAAAGGGATGCTTAGTTTTAGCTTAGGGTCACTTAAAGTTTTCTTCCATTTGCTCACCAGAAATGCAGTCACAAGCTAAAATTCACTTCTTAAATGAGTTTAAACAAACTCCTTCATTTCTTTCTCTGTGATTTCTTTCATAATTGTTTTTCTCCTCAACTAAAGCATTCCAAGGCACTTGGATGCCTTCTTAAAGGGATTTGTAGAAATCCATGATATTCCAGTTGCTAAGAGTAACAAGCCCTGCCCATTGAGCAGGAGGCTTTTTGCTACACAAAATGAAAATTAAAATGAGCCAAATATATATAAATGAAATAAAAATATATAATGTATAAATATATCTATAATATCTATTATAAGTATATATAACTAATAATCAATATAACACATAAATATATAACTAAATATATAAAAACATCAAGTATATATATAAATATATAACTAAATACGTATAAATATATAACTAAATATGTACAAATATCGTGTGTATATAAATATATAACCAAATAGTGTGTATGTGTATGTAAATATTTATATTTATAAATGTGCATGTGTAAATGTAAGTGTAAAATGAAACCTGTACAAATATAATACAGTATAAAATAAATAGCAGTTATGTACATATATTTCTATAAATTAACAGACAAAATACAATATATGAATATATCAATATATATAGTCATATACAAACATATAACTAAGCACATGCTCACTACACTGAGGAGGAGCTGAGGAATAAAACTTTAAAATCTTTGGACTTCAGACCCCAGACATGCACTGTGGGATTTCAGACTGGAATCAGGCACTGCAGACCACACCCATAACATTATTTCAATAGAATATTAATCCCCAAGAGCATAATTTCAAGAATTAAAGCCCAAACCAGCCCAGCAGGGCAGAGCAGGGACTCACTGGATGCTCAGGTTACGTCCTTTGGCCGTGCCCCGGCTGGGATACCGCGCCAGGATGGAGGATAACGCCTTCAGTCTCTTCCTGCACTCCAGAAAGTCCTGGTTGAGATGGAAATCTGTGGAGGCTGAGAGGGGAAGCCCATCCCTGACCCTCACCACACAGGCAAAGAAGATCATGGACATTCTCCACGGGAGTATTCATGAGGACAACCTGGAAATGAAAGGTTGAAGTCGGTTCGTTCCAAAATTCCAGGTGGGAACGTGTCAGGGAGAGTGAATTCACCTCTGGGGACACCCCTGCCATTGCAAGGCCACCAAACTGCTCTCAAAGTTCCTGGCTGTGCCCACTTCTTGCCTCTCAGATTAAAAGGTGAGGCAAGGGAGTCGATAGGGGAATTATCTACCTGAAGAATATTCCTGATTTCCCTCCTGCTTTGCCCAAATGCTGAGCAAAGCTCTCCCAGGTGTTTGTGGGAGCTGCTAAGCCCCACTGATGTGCTGCACCTCCACTGGAGCTCCAAAAAGCTGCCTGAGCGTGGCACTTCTCTATTTTCTAGTGTAACACACAAATCCAAAAATAAATTTTAGGCTAGAGCCTGTCAGGTTCTTTTTACAAACTCACCTAGGGCTAAATATAGAATAAAAGTTGCCCTCTCTTGACTTCTTCCTCTTTAAGAGGTCACAAACTCCCGTGGAAAGTTATTCTTGGGCTTCACCTGGCACATTCAGAACATGCAGGGATGTGTCCTTCAGACATACCATGAGGATCCAGGGCACTGTGTCAGAGGATTAACAGCTCTCCACATCCTCTCTGAAAGAGAATCAGAACGAACTAATTAAAAATTAGTCAAAAAAAAATAATTAGTTACCTGAATTTACATGCATATTTACCATCAGATCTCCTGTGAAGCAGGAAAATATATCCTAGGAAGTGTTTTGCCTGAAGGAAAACAAACCACTCATTTTCTTATCCAATATATTCATTTCTAGACTCATTCAAAGATACTGTGGAATGATATGCAAAATATTTATGATGCCCCAATCATAATTTTTTTTTTTCAGTTATATCAGTAAAAGAGCAGCTCTAAACCAGCAGATTTTAAGGGATGATCACGAACAACTCAAGGAATAAAAAAAAGGGAAAAAAGGAAAACCAAAGGCATTTACTTGGCTTCAGGCAAACCAGATAAACAAAGCATTGGGGAAACAAAAGGAAGGGGGAAAAAAACCCAAGTTGTGAACTCAAACTTTTGATAGAGAGAACAACTGCTTTGACCAGCCCTGTATCACACAATTCATTAGGATGCTCAAAGTGGCTTTGAAATGTGGCTCATCGGGACGAGCTTTTCTTGTCTGAGAAGTCCAGAGAGCAAAACCTTTTCTAATTCAGGCACCACAAGCTCTCCTGATGTCTGGTAAGGGTTGAGTTCTTGCCACAGGCAGCACTGAGGGTCTCATTTCCACCCCACAGGAATCATTCCCACAGAAGTTGTGGGAACCATCCCTCTGTCCAAGGTGCCAGCACGTTAAAGCAACTGCAATTATCAGAGGATAATTAGCAGGGGAATTAGCAGGAAGCACAATGGCACAAAACTTGTTTCCTTAGAAAAGCAGATTAAAACTACAGAAGATCAGACATCTCTTGAGAAGTGTTATCTTGAACTTTTCAAATGGAGATTAAAGAATTAGATGTGATTTTTTTTTTCCACAATCCCTCTCACAGCTCTCCTCCAGCTGTCACTTGAGTTGTAAAAGCAAACTAAGCTCACCAACTGCAACATGCATCAAGAAAGAATTTCAACAATTATCATGACTATTATAATGCAGTTTGAAACATCCCATCAATCTCCAATGTGCTCATAGCCATTGATAAAACAGTGCAGAAAACTTTTACATTAAAGTAAAAAGTGAAATAAACCCCAAAAATATGAACTTTAACAGAAATATGAACTTTAACACAGCCAACTTCTAAGCACAGTTGCTCAGAATTGGAATTTTAGAGTGAAGGGTTGGTAATGCTGATGAAGTTTAGCTCCAAAATAACTCCAAAATAGCCAGAAGATGATAAGGACAATGAAAAAGCACCAAAGTGAGAAATCAAAGACATTTTCTAAAACCTACCCAGCCCATGAAATTATTTAGCTCCCTATGCCAATAATAGCAAGGGTTTAAATTTAAATATCTATATTTTTTTTTATTAATCACCAAGAATAACATCACCTACAGTTAACCAACTGCACATAGGAGGTTTTCCAACTTTCCAAAACATACAAACCTTCCTGCTGCAGTGCCTAATGCTGTCACTGAGCATCAGCTGCCCATCAGAGAGAGATCCTTTGGCCTGGGAAAGAGAGATCAGGGGGTGTCCACCAGGATAACTTCCAAATTGAATGCCAGACTTCACTGGAGAAATGACTCCATGCTCCTTCCTCAGGAAATGCACCCACCAAGGAGGTTTTGGGTTTTCCTCTGGCACAGCCCTTGCTACTTTCCCATCAGATGACAATGTTCAGAGCTTGTGCTGCTTTGGCAAGTGACAAATGGCACCAAGGGCACTGCCCTCGGGATTTTAACGACTTGCAAGGCAGCTCTGCCACGTCACCCGTGACCAGGCACAAAGTCCCACAGCTGCCTGGGCAGGTCAAGGTGTGCACACAAGCAGGTGGCTCGATGCTGTCACTGTGTCACACTGGCTGCCCTTTCCTCCTGCAGTCTCTGCACAGCATCAGCAGCCCAAAGATCTGCAACCTCCTGTACGTGGCAGCTCTTTGACCTTGGCTCTGAACCTGGGCAATGAGCTCAAGGCTTTGGATTCAAACCTTGCAGAGTTCACAACTGATAACACCGTGTCAGCATCAGACCAACCCTTCTGGCACAAAGCAGAGCCTTGGGAAGTATTTCAAGCAATTATTTCAGAGGAACAAGTTTTAATTTACAACTGAAGGAAACAAAGTTGGTTGTTTTTTTCATTTCTTGAAGCACCTGCACATCCGACGATGCTTCAGAGTAAAACTGCCTAGTGCAAAACTCACATTGACAGCAGCAATCTGAGAATAAACAATTCTTCAGTGGATCTCAGTGACCTGGAGCACAATTCCCCCTTTCCCTCACTCCCTAGGGAGCAGCCAACTCTCCAGTGGCTGTGCAGGGATTATCAAGGCAGCCTCAATCAGACCTCCTGCACTTCACTGCGTGTTATGCAAGCTCCTCTGAGTAAGAAGATTACATCCAACTCGCCAGGCCACACTTCCCCAAATGCCCAACAAACTCCTGCTTTATTGCATGGACTTAGAGAACAATCTGCTCAAAAGGCTGTGAAAGCAAATGCAAACCAGTGCAGAGTTCATAAAAGGGAATTATGTCAAAAACCTGGTTCTTTCAGAAATTATCTCACCATCAAAAGCAGGTTTCCTTCCAAGAATGGCACAATGCTCACAAAAAATGTGACCAGGTTTTCTCTCAAGTATTCCCTGTCTCTCCCTGTTCAGAGACACATTTCCCTGCTCTCTAGAGGTGTCCAGCTTCAACCCCATCTGTTTTGTCCAGTTCTGACCTTCCTGCTGAAGGAAGAGCCAAAACCTTTAGCAGATGTTACCATGGCCCTGAAGCAGAATGTGAAGTTTCTTGGACACACGACAGCTTGATATTTGACCACAGCTATGGCACTAAAACATCCTTCCTCAGGCAGGTGATCTCCAGAGGGAGTCCTGGACAGCTACAGGTGGGGTGAACATGAAAGAGATTCAGGTTGACTCATCAAACTCAAAACCTGAGCTGCAGCTCCAGGGCTGCTTTGGGTCTCACCCAACAAGGATGTGGTTCACGAGGGAGGTTTATCACATCCCTGAGGGATCACAAAGTGGAGTTTATCTTCTTCTCATATACATAAGAAAACAAATCCAGAACATTGTTAAATTTCTGATTTTCTAAGATTGCACCAGTATCCACCTGATTCTTCCCAGCTGATCTCCCTCCAAGCCCCCAGCAGCTACAGATATCCCAGACCCACTCTCCAGACTGAGCAGTGAATAAAAGTAATTTGAAAACACGCTGCTATCTCAAAATTTAACTCAGGATTTGTGCACATCCAGAGCTTTTAGGCTCCTATAAATCCTACACGCTTACTCTTATCCCCAAGGGGAAGCATGTGGAAAACCCTTCCCATCACAAATCTGTCTGCACACACTCCTGTGGATTACCAGAAATAAAGCACACACAAAATTCCAGCCCCTGCATCCAGCTCCCACATCAGTCCCACTATTCCAACAGACAAGCCTCCAAACCCCTGCCCAAACCACACTGCAATAATTCTGTGATGCTCTGAGGCTCTGCCCCACCTTCATCCCTCAGAAACACCAGCCACTTCACCTGCTCCCAAATACTCACCCACCCCATCCGCCTGAATCCTGATGCCTCCCCAGGCCCAGCATCTCATCCCTGTCTCTTCACGAGCCCGTGTAACTAAGGACCCATCACACATCCTTCCTCTTCCACTCACATTACACAGAACTACACCCTACTCACACCTCTCCTCCCCCGCATTAAGCATTCTAAAATCCCCAAAAGAACCTCTCCTCCCACACTCTTCAGTAAACCCGGACACCTCGAAAGCAAACACACCCATGCCTGCACTCGGGGCTCTGCTTTGTACTGACGAGGCCTTCCACATACCCCTCAAGCAGGCAGGCCCCCCAAAACCTTATCCCCATCCCGCAGCTCCCAAACCCTCACCTTATCCCTGCCCACCCCAAGCCATCCCCAACCCAACCCACGCCTCCTCCTCTACCTCTCAAGCATCCCAAAGAACCCCCAAATCCTATATCCACGCCACGGCATCCCAACCCCGACACACACATCCCCTTGGTCCCCACCACATCCCTGAACTCCCCTC
>VXBB01019364.1:52740-70985 GCA_013399915.1 Illadopsis cleaveri | reverse complement strand
AACAATCTGCTGCCCAGAGTTGGTAGAGACATTAAGCCCCATTTCAAAGCCGTTCACAGCCATCCCCTCACACAGGGAATGGTTTGTAAAGACATGGGCACACATCTTCCCTGTCAGGAATGAGCATGGGGGTGGGAATGGGGACAGGGTGTAGGGATGGGGATAGTGTGTGGGGATAGGGATGGGTGCAGGGTGGAGGATGAGGATGGAGATAAACAGGGATTGGGATGTGAGGGTGAAGATGGTGTAGGGATGCAGATGGGCATGAGGATGGGGACGGGGTGTTGGAATGGGATGGGGTGCAGAGATAAGGCAGAGGGGATGGGGATGTGGCTGGGGATGGGGTCTGGGGGCCTTTGGGTGGAAGCACTTGTCCAGTTGAACAGTGGGAGCTGTGCTGGAACACCAGCAGCAGCCAAGGAAACAGCAGGGTTTATCCAGTGATACAGCTCAGACACCACAGCTGGCTCACCCAGCTCTCCTGGCACCTGTGGCTGAAATCAAACCGAGCTCTGGAGCTCAGTTCTTGTGCTGGTGCTTCAAGACAAACTCAGTACCACTGTACATCCCAGGTGACAGATGGATTTTTCTTTTTAATTAGGAGCTGCTGCAGCAGATGAACTGGGATACAAAGCAGATTCCCATCTTCTTTCCTTCTGGGAGTGCTGGGCATAGGAACAAGTCAGGAGGCTCTAAGCTGACATGATACCTGTGCCTTGTGGTTGTTCATGTTCATGGAGTTGTTCAGCCTGGAGAAGAGGCAGCTCAGGGGAGACCTCAATGAGGCCTTTCAGAACTTAAAAGGGGCTGTTAAAAAAGCATGAGAATCACTTTTTACGTGGCCAGCTAGTGATAGGACAAGGGGGAATGGTTTGAAGTTAAAAGAGGAAAGACTTAGGTTATATATTTGGAAGGAATTCTTCCCTGTGAGGCTGGGGAGGCCCTGGCACAGGTTCCCAGAGAAGCCGTGGCTGCCCCTGGATCCCTGGAAGTGTCCAAGGCCAGGTTGGACGTTGGGGCTTAGAGCAACCTGGGCTAGTGGAAGGTGTCCCTACCCATGGCAGGTGGTGGGACTGGATGATCTTTAATAATTTTCATGATTATTAACCATCAAACCATTCAAACCATCCTCTGATCTCATTCTGTGTTTCACACTGCAGGTGTTGCAGCAGTAACAACATCAACGGCTCTCACAGGGCATTCATCAGAAAAACAGCAGAATAAAAGGAGTAAACAATAAATCATTCCTCAACAAGGGAGCTCTGAACTCAACAATCTTGATGTGGAGATGTTATCTGAGTTGCTGCTGTCTCTAAGCAATAGCAGCCCTGCTCAGCACCACGTGCAGTGAATAACCACTGATGTTCTGCTGTTCCTCTGACAGCTTCCACTGCCCATGAACACATCCTACTGCTGCAAGTCTGCCTTGCTTCACAATCTGGCCATCCCTGCTGAGGGTTGCTGCTTTGGACACCTTCCACTATCCCAGGTTGCTCCAAGCCCTGTTCAACCTGGCTTTGAACACTTCCAGTTTGATTGCTGAGTCCAAACATTTATAAGAAAAAAAAAAATATTTCCATCTACACATCAGCAATGATCTACCCAGTGGTGCAGAAGAGAAACAAAAAGCTGATTTTTCTCTTGCCACAAGCCCAGCTGTAAGAAATGTGAACAATGAGGCACAGAGCACCACTGAAGTTCCAAAGAAAACAAGTTTACATGCAGACAGGCTTGAGCCAGATAAGCTGACACAATCTGTATCCCATATGAGAAGCTTTGCCAGGGAATTTGAAGCCAATCTTTGCTTCCATTTTTAAGCAGAAAATCCTTATGTCAAAGGAAAAAGAAAAAAAAACTGTGGAGAAAAGCATGGACTGAGTATTTGGGGCAAAAGGCATAAAAATAAACCTGCATCACTGAATACTGGAGCGTTGGGGCAATCTTTCTGTGTTAAACACTACAAACAAACAAAAAATCCACAAAACAACCAACCCAGGGCACATTCTGAAATGACAGCATGATTTGAATGTATTTGAAGGTTTCTTTCCTCAGGGTGCTGTGGAGTGGGGTCAGCACACTTTGGAAATGGCACATGGCAGGGTCAGGCAGCCCAGCCAAGGGGATCACACAAACTCAGGCATTATTCCCTAAATCCTCAGGGAGATGGGGAAGTGCCAGCCAACGTGAGCAGGGCCTTGCTGTGAAAATACCTCGCAGTTATTTCACTGAATGGGTTTTTAAAGCTGTATCACATGCAAATTCACTTCTTCTTGCCATGGCATGGGGGTTAGAAAGAGGCAGGGCACTCATCTACTCAGCTCCCCACAGCACTCAGGAGAATGGGATTTTTTGACTGACCTCCTGTTTGAATTATCCTGCCAGCCTCAGAACAAAAGACTGCTTTATTAGATTGCTTGCCTTTGGGATTTTCTTAGGATTTAATGATCCTGGCCATGACTGGGAAAGAACAGAGCGTGGCAAATACTGCAGCTTTCCCTAAAATTTTAAATTCAACTAGAAGAGAACACGCTGACATGCAAAACCCTTGACAGCTCTCTGGATGAATGCAAGTTGGCATTTGGTGGTTGTGTTAAAATAGACATAATGGCTTGTTAGAGCTCAAATGTCTTCACCACTATTTCCTGAGTGAGCAGGAGGGCTGGACACGAACCCTGGGTGTAAAAGGCCACAGTGCTGGTTCCAAGGTAAATAATTGTGAATTGCTCAACTGATAGCACGCAGCTCTGCCTGACAGGAAAGGTACACCCTGGTCTGACAAAGCTCTGACAGCCTTTATGTCTTTCACAAATGCTTCTTGATGGTATGCAGATGCACCTTGTGTGTGTCTGAGTAGTGGAGTTAAACCACAGCTGTATATCTGAAGGTTTAGGTGGGATATTGGGAAGTAATTCTTCCCCATGAGGGTGGGGAGGCCATGGCACAGGGTGCCCAGAGAAGCTGTGGCTGCCCCTGGATCCCTGGAAGTGTCCAAGGCCAGGCTGGATGGGGTTTGGAGCAGCCTGGAAGGTGTCCCTGCCCATGGCAGGGCTGGAATGGGATGAGCTTTAGTGTCCCTTCCAACCCAAACCATTCTGGGATTCTGTGACCTTAGATATGCAAACAGTGAATCCAAAACATTGCAAAGTGGGGGAGGAGTGTAAGATTAAAACCTCAGCACACTCAATTTTACACCTGTCCAGGAGCCAGAGCCTGAGTGAAAGGTGCTGGAGGAGATATCAGTCACTTTCTGAGTGGAGATTTGATGTTTTACCCACAACAGTGGATTATGACACTCCTCTGACAGTGGCTGGCACGACCAGGTACATCAGGACCTTCTGTAGCAGGCACATTTCTGTCTCACACTGTCAGAAAGGTGACAGGATGTCGTGAGAGATGTCATTAGACATTTTGTGTCACCAACACATCGGTGTAAGACCCTGGCTGAGCTCTACATTCACAGAGTAATGACAGTTTCCCCATCATAATGCTCATTTCATTTCTTCCCAAAACATCCATGATGGAGCACCTTAGGAAATAAAACTTTAAATTTCCATTTCCTAAGAATTTGGGAAGCAACAACTTATTTAATACTGTAGCAGGAGGTAAATCCTTCTATTTGCTGTACATTACTGCAGAAGAACGTGTCATAATTTGTAACCCAAATCCTCAATCTTGTGAGCATTTGATGAGCACATGGGAGGTTTGTCTGACTGCACTCCCTGAACTGAATGCATCCATGCCTTTAAGAAATGTAATTTTGGCTTGTTTAAATGTGCTCAGGATATAGGGCTTGTTTTAAACTTAATATGGGAAGAATCGTTGAATAATTATTCTGCTTTTTCATACTCATGTTAATAGTTTCTTGGTAATATATAAATACTATCACAAGGGCAAGGGGACAGGGATACTAATTCAGATGGAATGTGCAAGTAGTTTTCAAAAGTATCTAGAAGTACGTATCAAAGAAAGAATAAGTGATGTTTCCCACATGAACTAGAGCTTCCAACTGCTTTCATCCCAGAGAATTCTGTGAACCTTGTGTGGTTTTTCTACTTGGTAATCCTCAGCAGCTCTCTCTAAAGTTCTGTCTTAATTTCCTTTTTAAGCCAGGAAAGTTTTCTCCGTCCACAACCTCTGGCAAGGAGTTCTAAGGTTCAGCTGCTCACAGCATGAAGAAACATCTCTTCTTTCCCTGTATTAATATTGAAATATGCAAATCCACACTGACCTCCTTTTCTATGGTGTTTGCTTGGTTTGGTTTTGGTTTTTAAATGACGAATTTACCCTGAGTTCTCATGTCTTTGCCATGTTATCATGGCTTACATACAGATAATTTCCACTGCTCCTGCTGTCACTGTCCCATGAACGCTGAGCAAACCCGGAGCCTCTGGGCTTCCTCTTCCACTCCCCATTCCAAGGACAAAGAAAGCAGCTGGATCCTCCAGGCAGCTCTCAGCAGCTTTTCACTTTCTGCCCAGGTTTTACAGGAGGTAGAACTGACACAACTGGCTTGAAGTCTTCTGCCACCCTGCTGCTCATCCCTGTCCCTCTCTGCCACGACGGTTTTGGTGAGGGCAGCTGTGAGACAGATCAGAGCCAGAAAAAAGAGGAGATGCACCTACTCCTCTCCCTGTGAGCTCTGTCAGCTCCGTGCTCGGAGCCCCGGGGCAGGCGGTGCAACCAAAGGAGCAGTTCAGGAGGAGGTGAGAGTGTTTTAAGCTTTGAGGAGGTTTCACGTTACGTTCACCCTGGAGTCAAGCAGCAGCTCGGAATATTTTTATCAGCAGGGAGCCCCGAGTACTTTGACTTTTAGAAGCCTGAACAGCATAAGCAATAAGCCAGATGTGCTTGTCTGCTAAATGCAGCCCCATCACCGAGGTTTCATCCTGTGTCCGTTTGCAGCCCATGTGAAACGGGGACTAGAGGGCACGATGCCTCTGGAAAGGGAATTAATAATCAATCACACATTTATTCTGGCAAAGAATCCCACCATTATAATACTTAAGTGAGCAGAATGGGAATAAGCTTTGTTTTTATTCTATTACTTCCTACTTCCCTCTGCCAGGAAGAACTGCTTGGCAAGGCAGGGCAGGCAGAGCCAGATCTGCACCCCAGCTCAGGCAAGGACACCCAACAAGGCATTGTGCTGAAGCAGAGCTCTCCAGGCCAGGGTTGCAGGTTTATGGGCAAAAACTCCAAGCAGGAATTCTCGGGTTTCCACAGCAGCCTGATCCAACCTTACAGCTGCCCTGCACCAGGGCTGACCCCGAGCACCTGCAGCTAAAGCTCTGGGAGGGGCAGGGAAGAGGCTGCAGAACCTGTTGGTGCACTCAGGGCTGTGACAGCCACCGCCTCTCCCATCACTGTTTGTCCCCACACCTTACAAAGGTCAGCCTTTGGACGAGCAGGTGTGCAATGCTTGGTGCACAGATATTGTCCCTCAGAGGCCAGATTTGCCTCAAGGTGTCCAGGGGCCACCAGTCTGGGGTGCAAAGCTGTGTAGATGCACCCAACAGGCTCTGCCTGTGCTGGGATCACACCAGCCAGCAGGGCAGTGACGTGGCAGGGCTTCTGTCCCCTTCAGTGAAGTGTCAGGCCTTCTGTACCCTGCTGTCCCCTCTCAAAGGGCCACAAAGATGTTCTGAGGGCTGGGGCACTTCTGCTCTGGAGTCAGGCTGAGAGAGTTGGAGAACAGAAGGCTCCAGGGAGACCTTAGAGCAATTTCCAGTGGCTAAAGGGGCTCCAAGAGAGCTGGAGAGGGACGTGGGACAAGAGCCTGGAGTGACAGGACAAGGGGACTTCCCACTGGCAGAGGGCAGGGTGAGATGGGATATCATGGCAGAATTCTTGGCTCTGAGGGTGTTGGGGCCCTGGCACAGGATGCCCAGAGAAGCTGTGCCTGCCCTGGATCCCTGGGAGTGTCCAAGGCCAGGCTGGACAGGGCTTGGAGCAGCCTGGTCTAGTGGAAGGTGTCCCTGCCCATGGCAGGGGGTGGAACTGGATGATCCCTTCCAGCCCCGGCCACTCTATGAGTCTATGAAAGATGTTGGCAATCACTTCATTTATGTGAGACTGTGGCTGAGAATGAGGAGGACAACCCTGTGTCCAAGGCAGAGGCTTAATCCTGAGAGTGCAGGACGGGGCAGGGCAGAGTCAGAGCACTCAGGAGCTGCAGTGACCTGGAGGGGAATGGAAATCCAGGTGATAACTCATGAGAGCCTCCCAGCGTGGGCTTGGTCCCACAGCACCGGGGCAAGGAGGGCACAGCACGTCCAGGGAGAGTGGCCAAGAGTCCAGCAAAAGCCAGACAAATCCAAAGCATCGAGGCAGGTCCAAGGAGCCAGGAGCAGGTCAGGATCAGCAAGGCACAAGGCAGGGCACAGAGAGACCTCAGGCAAGGGGATGAGCTTCAGTGCAGCTCCTGAAACACAGGAAAGAGACCCCAAACAGGTCCTCCCACACACTCACAGCACAGCAGGAGAACCCAAGGCCATGGCTGAACCTTGTCAGAGCTCCCCCCAGCACAGGCAGCCACAATTCCAGGGAAGAGAGGAGGCTGTAGAGCTCAGTGGTGCATGCAAGGCCCCGATGAAGTCTCCTCTCTCCCTGTACATCCTCTTGTCACACTGCATTAACATTTAAGAGCAGACACAGGCCAGGAGCTTCTCCAGCTGACTGGGACTGTGAGGGAGTTGTTTGCAGCTTTGTGCTCCTTAAAACAGAGCCTCCCTCTCTCTGTTCCCTTTCCCCCTGTAATTCACAGCATCTTCAGGCTTTAAAAATTGTCAACTGCTTCACACTGGAGAGTTTTGGTGTTTCTTGGGAACTAAGAGGTCACTCAGAATAAATGTAACAACAGTTCTGCCATCATTGCTGCTCCTCGTCCTCCTCAGGACGTGCTGTGGCAGCTGGAAGCACTGATAGGACAAGGTTTAAAAGCTCAGACATTTTTCTGCCCCACAAATAAGCTAATTGACTACCTGAATTTAAGGTCAGGATTCATCCTCTGACCTGAGAGCAGGGCTCCTATTGATGCAGGTGAACTGAGCTCCTGTTCAGGACAGGCTGGTTCCTTCCTTCTGCTGGTCCATGGCTCTCTCAGACCAAGCCTGAGTCAGTCAGGAGATGCCAACAGCATCCCAAAGTGATGCCAACAACTGCACAGTACAGCCACAGACAAGTGTCCATACCAGTGTGTGACCATCTTCACTGGTTTGAGGGTGTCTGTGTAGTCCTTGGGGTGGAAATGTACTTAATTCTTCCTAAGATTTGATCCTAAAAACTGTCTCATTTTCTCCTCTGATTCTCAACTCCAAAAGGGAGAATTTCAATGTACCTGCCAGCCACAGGTTGCTGACTTTTACTTCCCTCTCTTACATGACAAATTACAGACTACATGGAGAAATATTTGGGGAAAAATCCAATCCCGAATGAGCTCAGATGGGACAATTTCCTCATCCCTTTTAGCTCTCAGTATCTGAGGGTTTGGGTGCTGATACTTCTGCCTTTTCCAGCTTTGTTTTTTTTCTTGCCTGACCTGTGTCACTGATCAGTCTGGCTGAGCTGGAGGTCCAGCTTTTCCCTCAGTGCCAGCATGTAGGAATGCATCACTTCAAGGAGGCAGGCACGACCTTGGTTTGCAGCATCTCTCTGTCCCCTCCTGCAGCATCTCGCTGTCCCCTGTGGCACTGTCAGACACCAGATAAAGAGCCTCTGTGCTCGATGAGTGCCTTTGCTTTCTCCGAGCCAGAAGGAATATTTCAATTTCACAGCCCAAGTTTCCTTTGTTAACCCTTCCCCACCTGCTCTCAGGGTATTTTTATTCTCCCCAGTCTCCAAGAAGATTCAGACTGCAGGTTATATTTGACTAATTAGCAGTAGGCAAATATGCAGTTTTATAATGTTCAAAGAACCATTTTTCCTCCTGGGGATTTTTAGAATTAGTGACTGAGAGTAACAACATCATCCACCACACAAACACACCCTGCTGGAGCACCTTCATGCTGAATGCACAGCAGTGGAGAGCTGCAAATTTAAAAAATGCTTATCAAAAGTGGCCAGGGATAATTAGAGGGGGAATTGAGGTCTAGCAGCAGCCAGGAGCACCAGAGTTCACAGCCCCTCTAAAATGTTGTTTAATGGATCCTGGGGACAGGATTAGCACAGGGGGAGGAAGTGTGGCACCTACAGTGAGTGACACTACTGGTGTAGCACACCCTGCTCATCCAAAGAGAGAATAACAGTGGTGCTGCTGCTCCCTCCCCTGCTGCATGTCCCTGCCCACAGGGATGCAACCTTTGAGATGTCTCACAGATTCACGGAATCATTTTGATTGGAAAAGATCTCTTAAGATTATCAAGTCCAACCATTAACCCAGCACTGCAACATTCACCATCAAACCATGTCCCCAAGTGCCACATCCACCCATTTCCTGAACAGTTCCAGGGAAGTGTTTTACTACAATGTTAAAATATGAGGTTTTTAAGTTCAAACTTCTGGGATAATGGGAAACCGAGGAAAATCCCAGCTTGTTTTCCAGAGCAAAGGTACTTTGTAGACATCATAATGAGAGAGTAGAGTGAAAATATGAATCCCTGAAAGCATTTTTTTAAAAAGCTTACCAGCTGTCTTTTTAAAAAGCAGACCCCAGCTGTCTTTGCTTTAAAAATCTTACAGGCTTTAATTTGGATTTATGGTCCTTTGGGGTTGGACTCGGGGGATGAGCATCTGGAGTTGATATATTCAGATACCACAGAAACTGTGCCATGGCAGGGACACCTTCCACTATCCCAGGCTGCTCCAAGCCCTGTCCAACCTGGCCTGGGACACTTCCAGGGATGGAGCAGCCACAGCTTCTCTGGGAACCTGTGCCAGGTCCTCCCCACCCTCACAGAAACTTTCCCATCTTGCTCCCACATCCTTCAAGACCTCATTGCAGCCTGATACAGAGAGTTGCTCCCTGAGCAATGCCCACACATCCCTTGCATCCTGCAGAACAAATATTTGGTGAGTATTAAGCAGGGAAGGGTGTAGAAAACGACAGTGTGCTCACATTCACACAAATCCCAGAAGTCAGGGACACGGGCTCAGACTTGCAAGTGGTTTCAATGTTGTTTTCTCAGTTTTCCTCTGAAGAGGCCACATTTCACTGCTCTCAGCAAATGATGCCTCTGCTCACAGATATTGTTTCTCCCAGAAACCTCCCTTCTAGGACAAAGCTCATCCAACTGTGGCACTACAGCATTCCAGTTACATCTAATCCAAATTAACTCGTCTCAGTTTTCACACACCAGATACCACCAGTGCTCATAACAGCCCATAAAACTGCAAGGGAGAGACCCAAAGCACCGGGAAAATGATTCAAAAACTCTGCTCCATTAGGGAGAGAACAAACCAAAAGAAAATCACCACCCTCAGGAACAGAAAATGAGCTGTGTCCCTCAAACATGATGTTTGCTGGGAATAATGTGGCATATTCATGCTGACTTCTGCAAATGCTGCAATTACTGTCTGGCTGCCCTAAATAGCCCCATTTATCTCCGGAGACTTTCTCTGCTCTGTGTGATTTTTCACAGCTCTTCCTCGGAGCTGTTTGCTCCACGGCAGAGTTGTTTACATGCTCATTATTTTTATGGCTTTCCCCTTCATTTCCCTGTAAGCAGAACAGCAAATAAAAGGTGTAGAGAGGGCGTGAGTGAGTTCCTGCTAGAGGTGAGTGGCAGCTCAGTCAGGCCAAGCAGCAGAAAATGGTTCTGACAGCAGGTTCATCCTACAATTGTTTGAGACAAGTCAGTGGCTGAGGTTGACTCTAGAGAAGGAAAATGATTGATGTGGTGCTCTGGCAGGAAAATAGGAAGAAAATTAAGGCAGAGACACAATTTTACTTAAAGAAATGAATTGTTTTCACCTCAGAATTAAAGGACACATTAATCCCATTTATAGCACCAGGAGAATTTGTTTCAGCCACACCTTACTTGTCAGTTCAGGCAGGGATGCAGGAGAAAACGTGGCCATGGAGATGTGATTAAATACCCCTTAATGAAGTTTTCCAATTATTTTCCTTGGCTCATATGTTCTAACTAGACCCAGGGGCATCCAGTTTTTGGGTCAGAAATTTTACTCAAAACCTTTTTGTATTCTATGGGTTTCAGTTTGGTCAACTCTGCAGATGTTGGTCAGTAGCACTGAAGTGGCCAGCACTTTACAGAATGTGGAAGAAACATTTTCTAGTGTAGCCAGGATCTAAAAGCCTAGGCATAAAGAGTCATAGGATGGAATCATAGAATTCTTCAGGTTGCTAAGGTCTTCTAAAATCAAAATTAACCATTAACACTGCCAAGGCCACCACTACACCATGTCTTTAAATGCTACATCTACACATTGGTTAAATCCTTCCAGGAATGGTGACTCCCGCACTTCCCTGGGCACCCTGTTCATGTTCAGTGCCTGACCATTCTTTCTATGAAGAATTTTTCCCTAATATCTAAACTTCTCCTGGTGCAACTTGAGGCTATTTCCTCTTGTTTTGTCACTATTCCCTGGGAGATGTGACAAACCCCCAGCTGGCTGCACCCTCCCATCAGGGAACTGTAGAGATCCAAAATCCCCTCTGAGCCTCCTTTTCTCTGGGCTGAACAGCCCCAGTTCCATGGGGTTTATATACAAACCTACATGTAGGTTTACAGCTGTTTCTTGCCTCAGAATCTGAGGCTGAATCTGTGCTGCCACTCTTGTATTGATCCTGATTT
Organism: Illadopsis cleaveri; assembly: GCA_013399915.1. Lineage (NCBI taxonomy): Eukaryota > Metazoa > Chordata > Aves > Passeriformes > Timaliidae > Illadopsis > Illadopsis cleaveri. Next base: position 60,237 of record VXBB01019364.1, on the reverse strand, counting down.
ATGTTTACAGACATGGTGTGATTTTATCACTCCTTCATTTACCCACATCTATTAACACTTCCATGTCTGACTGTATCTAGTTAGATACCAACTGGCAGCAACAGCTTCCTGCCTGGATTTTCCCTCATTCTGTCCCTTAATTCGCCATTAAAACTTCATTATTATTGTGATGGTAAAAGGCTTAGTTATTCATTATTACTCTCCCAAAGGCCAGGCAGATCCCCTGGACAAACATTTGGCAGATTTGAGCACCAGGACTAAATCTAATAGGGTGATGCAGAATGTAACAGAAATGATTTCCCAGCTGATCCATAATCCTCCATCAGAAAAGCAACATTTATCTGGCTTTGACTGACAAGAACACATGATTTGATCAGGATATCCAAGCTGCAGGTACAGAATACCTCACCTACATGACGCCTGCAACAAGATGATCTTTAAAATGTCTCTTCCAACACAAGCTATTCTATAATTTTTGAAATCTCTGTGTGGTTTCTCACATGGCCAATCCTAATTCCTCACACTGGAAGGGAGGTTTTGGCATGCACTGGAAAGAAGCAGGATGGAGGTTGGCTACTTCCTGATTCACATTTTATTGACAGGTTTAAATTCAGGTTTTACTTTATGTTCCTGTCTTATCATAAGGCAAACTCTTCCTATGCAGAGGCATAAATAAGATTTCCACTACATCATGCCAGAGTTTTATATATCTCTGTCCACCAAGATATCTTTTAGTATCAAATTAAGTGAGACACTGAACTCCCTGCACCGATATTTTGCTGCTGCAGGAAAGAGAAATTGTCATTCCCAAACAGATCAATACAGTTTCCTGTCTCTGACAGTGGCCAGTGTTGAATGTTTCAGAAGACAAAATAAATCCTTCCCTTCTTCCAACCTGCTCTATCCGTAAGTGCACACACTGCACTTAATTGTTCAATCCGGAAAAATAATATCATCCTAACCTTAGTTGATGGTAATTGCACAGAGCTTTATTTATATCAACATCAATACTTATCTGGATGGGTATTACCAGCACTGCTACCAGGAGGCACTGAGTGTTTTATTACTGCTGTTCTCTAAAGGCACTGTGCCAATCGAGGACTTCTGGCAATCCTTCATCCCTCCGATAGAAACCGCCCACTTCTTTGCCAGAACTACCGGCAGGAATCCATCCTGCCTGTACCCACAGGCCAGAATTTCACAGGGTCATAGAATCACAAAATTATTTGGGAAGGAAGGGACCTGAAAGATCATCATGTTCCAACTCCCCTGCCATGGGCAGGGACACCTTCCACTAGCCCAGGTTGCTCCAAGCCCTGTCCAACCTGGCCTTGGACACTTCCAGGGATCCAGGCGCAGCCACAGCTTCTCTGGGAAACCTGTGCCCGGGTCTCACCACCCTCACAGGGAAGAATTTCTTCCAAATATCCCACCTAACCCTGCCCTCTCTCAGTTTGAAGCCATTCTCCCTATTGCTGTGACTCCAGGCCCTTCTCCAAATTCCCTCTCCAGCTCTCCTGGAGCCCCTTTAGGCACTAAAGGGGGCTCTGAGGTCACCCCAGAGCTTTTTCTTCTCCAGGTGAACACTCCCAGCTCTCCCAGGCTGGCTCCAGAGAAGAGGGGTTCCAGCCCTTGGAGTATCCCTGTGGCATCTTCTGGACCAGCTTCAACAGATCCATGTCTGTCATGTGCTGAGGACTCCAGAGCTGGACAGGGCACTCCCAGGTGGACAGAGCAGAGGGGCAAAATCACTTCTCTTGACCTGCTGACCTGAATTTTTCAGTGCCCTCATTTGTTACCACGATCCTCTGTTCCTTCCTCGGGTTCAAGAGCAGGGAGCTGTTCCCTTTTGCCTACTTAGATCCTCTGTGAATTTCCCAGCTCACTGCAGCCATGGCTCTGCCAGCTGCTCAGCTTTTCCTTACTGGCACTGCTCTTGCTCTTATTATCACTCTGCTCTGGAGCCTCAGCTGCAGATTCACTGCTTTAACAGCAGAACAAAGCACTGTACCAATTAGTTTGACCTCCCAGCTCACAGGAGCCACCACATTTCACCCAGTTCCCTTCGCACTGTGCCTTGAATTCTTTATTTTTAAAGCACTGGCAGCTGTATGGATTTATCTGTCCCCGAGACAGCTTTGTGTGGAGTCAGCGTGGTTTCCATACGATTTAATGGTTCAGGATCAGCAGTGCATACAAATGGAGCTGCACTTGTTCTGAGGCCAATTTGGGTCTCGGCACAATGCAGAGCTCAGCTGGTTCTGCTTGGAGCCAGCTCCAGCCTCTCTGTGCCACATGTCACACCCCTGGAGCAGGAGGTTTGGGACAGCAGTGACAAGGTGTCCCACCAGTGCTACGTGAAGTCATTTCTGGCTCGGCACAGCGAAGTGATGAATGTCTGCTGCTCTGCAGAGCTGCTTTGATGGTCCCCGGCACAGGCAGGGCCCCGAATCTCTGCGTATATTTGCATCTCAGCTAATTAACAATCCCTCCTGCGAGCTGGCGCTGGCACCGGGCTGCAGAAGCTGTCTGAGCTAAAGCTAACAAGCTCTGAAGCACCTGAGCTGAGTCAGATTCAAGCGTTTCAAGCTGCATAACAGAGTGTTCTCAGACGGTGCTGGGTGAGAGTGTCGAGCTGGGTTTACATGTCTTTAATAATGCAAAGGCAAAAAGGTAAATTAAACTTCAGGGGGAAAAAAAAGAAAGGGAAAAATCTAGGGGAGAGGAATCAACGTGCCATGTTCCCCTCAAAAAGCTATTAATTAAATATTAGTTTGAATTGGAGAGATCCTGGGGATATTACACTTCACACCAAGCCTCTTACAGGCTTGTGTGGGTGCCTCCAGCAATACACATGAATTTTCCTTTTCTACTTGCTGAGTACCATTTTTTATTTCTAATCTCTGCCTCGGTGTCACTTCTGAACAAGAGCAAGCTTTTAGGCAAAATTGCCTTATCCCTTTTCCCGACAGCAGACCGATAGAGGTTGTCAAAGTCCCTACCAAAAGCTCTCTGTTGTCACCCACTCCGAGAGCTCAGGATTTAATACGAGAGACGAGAGGCGCAGGGAGACAGATGGGAGATGGCAAGAACACGGTAACACAAACAGTTTAATTTCATTGGAAAGGGTAAAAACACCCTTGTGCTGCTGTTCTCTAGCGTGTCCCACTTACTGGCTTTCCACGCAAGACTCCACAAGCAGGACCAGACGTGGTATCGTTAACCTCTGCAATCTCCCGCCGCACCAGGTTTCACTGGTTAATTACACGCTGCGGAAACGAACCTCTTGTTTTGACCTAGTTTGAGTGTTACTGAGTGGGTAAATCGTGTCTGATATGAGGTAATGCACTTCTGCCTTTGCATAAAGAATAGTTTCGAGTGCTAGCAAGACATCAGGGTGGGGTTTCTTTTCATAGTTCTGAATTATAACACCCTGAAGTAAATGAAAAAAAAAATAAAAATTAATCACTTTGGAGTTGGAATCAGGCCAAGTGTGATCTTGAGACATTCACAAGACACCGACCCACATATCAGGCACTTCTTAGTTAAGGAAATGTAAAATCATCAACCCCTTTATCTACACACAGTAGAATATTCTAAAAATGGAGATATTTTTGTACAATTATTTGGGGAGAACTCATACTAATGCAGGCAGAGGAGCAAACAAACAGATAGGTAGACAGGAAGGTTGTGGAGGTAGGGATTATCCTGCAGCAGCTCAGATGAAATGTGGATTTCAAGGCCTGTAGAAGCCATGAGCACAGGAATATTCCCTGCCCCATTAAGCAATTCACACATAATGGATTAATGAGTTGCTGATATTTCTATCACGCTGGGGCAGTCATTAACAAATTCTGTTTACTGCCTGGATAGCAGATGGGGCCACCTACTCATGCCAGGGATGGAAACACTGCTAAAGCTTCAGGGCAGGATGGGGAGATGCTCAGTAATCCTTCAGGAAGTGTGTTAGTGGTTCAGGTATTAAGTGGGTTCACAGGAAANAGAAGACACATTAACAGAAAAGGGAGGGAGGCAGGGCCTAGGGGGAAAACTACTTCAACAATTGGATTCAACAGTTCATGAAGATGGTGATAGAATACTTTGTGTATATCCCATACTACAACCCAGGACAGCAGCATTTGGATGGCTGAGGTTACAGATATCCTCATATACTGGCCAAGTGTGTCCCCACATCAAAGCTCCTTCCCAGAAAAAATCCTGGGATAAAAGTTTTGTATGAGATGTGCTATTTCCTCCCCTTTAGCTCTCTAAACTCAAATGCTGACCTGGGGATTTTTTAATGAAGCCCCTTTTGGCTGTTTCCATTTGTTCAACAGATAAACTGCCTATCAGCCATTCACTTTTAATTTCATGTGTGCTCAGCACTGAGGCTTGGCATAATTAAAGTCCCTTTTCAGTTATTCTGGATTGCAATATTTAGTTTTCATAACAAACACCAAAGAAATGCCTTTGCATGACTGACTGACTGAAGGAAACACTCCAGGTGCTCATCTGTTCTTCAGTAACAAGTTTTTTAAAATTTAAATGTAGAATTTTCAGGCTCTTTTTTTATCTTTCAATGCTCAAAACCTCAGTGATCCCCGTGAAGAGCTCTGTGTCAGTTCTTCTCCTGGTATCAACACTTTGCATCCCTCCTGGAGCAGAATTTGCAAGGAACAGTGAAGAGTGAGATTTTGAACAAACACCCGTGAATTCGTCTCACCAAAGTATTCTGAGCACCAGACCCCAAACCCAAATGACCCAGATAATGAAAAGCTTTGTTGGAAATTCCTTCTCCTCCTTGAGTAACAAACCAGATAGGAAAATACTCAGCACCAAGGAGCAGAGCAGAGGTTTTTCAGGCACTAGGCCCTCCACCAACAACTTGTTGCTCAGAAAAAATAACTCGTTTCCCATTGCAGTCTCAGGTTCCACGCATGGAATTTGCAAAAAAGATAAGGAAAAGCCTCTACAAATACCTGAACAAAAGCTGCTTAGTACAAGCTTTCATGGCCACATGGAGACTAATAGTTATTGAGGCAATCAAAGACTCTTTAGAAATTAGTCTGTGCCCCAGTTCAAGCAGTTTTACCCCAAATACCCGCAGGCTCTGTAGCTTTGCAGCCTCCTACTTTTCAACCTCCTAGACCAAGAGGGCTCTGTCTCAGGAAAGAATGCAGCTTCCAGCCAAGATTTGTCAACGTGCATTCTTAGGCATGAATTGTACCACCAAGAAATCTCTAAAGTCGATTGGAGGTAGGATAAAGTTGGATCGGTGGATCTTGGCATGCATAAAAGTTGTGTCTCGGACTGGAAAATAACCAGGAAAATTTCAGCCTGTAAAAGGAGGGTGTTTCACAAATGTATGGCTTATCAAAAACTACACTGATACAGAAGCAATTATTCATAACTGTGCTGAGTGTGATCACTCTCACACAGCCTACATCCAGAGCCACTGCCATCAAAGGGGACTTTGTCACTGCTTTCAATGGACACAGGATATGAGCAGAGCAGCATCTGCAGCGGCTCCCAGAGAGGAACACGAGGGAAAAAAATCTTCATTTGTAACCAAGTGTTTCATCTTTCAAAAGACTGGCTTCAGATGTGCTTCAGATACTCTTCTTTTGGGTATCTTTTCTTTCCACCAAGCTGCATATTTATCAGCTCTAGTCCTAGACATAATCTTAAGAGCTTATCTCCCAAGCGATCAGAACTTCTTTCCAATTTGCTTCTTTATTACAATAATCAGGGCTTGAAATCAACTTCTTTTTTTTTTCTATTGCTCACAATCTTTGCTATTTTCTTCAAGAGCAAGCAGCACATTTCCATGTCTTTTTTGAGACTTTCTGCTTATTTATTTGCTCATCTGCCTCCAGCAAGTTCATGTTCTGAGGACAGAAAAGCAAGAAACTGCAGGTGAAAGGGAATTAATAATCTATTTGAAGATTAAGGAAATCAAGGAGATGTGTTTTCAAATTTTAATTCTGACAAGGAATTCCTGCAGACCTCCTGCAACTCAACCTCTCAGCAGCTTTGTTTCTCAGCTACCATGGAAAAGTGAGGCAAATAACACCCTTCTACTTTATAAGAGCATTTCACGGCCAAATAATTGAGGACGAGACTTGCTATTCTTTTTTTTTTCTTCACATTTTTTGACAGCTTAGCCTGTAAGTATCCCCCCAAGGACCAGCAAACCAGTGTGACAACTCCAGTGACAGGATTCCTGAGGGACCACTTGCAAAATCATGTATTATTAGACCTAATAAAGAATGACAGAATCTGGCGGTTAAAACTTCAAGAGATCCTCAAACACTATCGTGACAGCAACCATTAAACTATAGATAAATTACATCTAAAACAATCCCACTTTGCTGCATTCCTAACTGCTAAAACATCCTGTGATTTCAGCATTGCTACTTTATTCTCAGCAGGGTTTTTTTTTCATCTAAAACCTCTGAATTTCTCCTCAGACAAGGACATAAATGCAGATACTGCCTGCCAGGTAAAATTACTGCAGAGTTCTGGTTCGTACAACTTTTGGGAAACATTGGAAATAATTTTGCTTTTTTGAGTGCTGAGGACTAAGTGTCCTTCCAACTTAGAAAGAAACAAAACTTCTTTCTGGAATTACTAAAGGTACTGTTACAAGAGTATTTATGTAAATTAAATTAATAAAACAAACTGTTTTAAGCTTCTGGATATCCTTGGTGTGAAGTGATTTGGCCTGAAGGATGTGTTAGGCTGAGGATTTACAGTTTTAATACTCCTTCCTAAGCACTTTGACGCTTCAATTTCTCATTACCAATTCCACACTCCAGCTTGGTCTCCAACATTACCAACGCAGAATAAATAACCTATGGTTTGCTGCAATCATTAAAATGCATTTGGTTTAAATTTTTTTTGAGTTTCTAAGACGTGGCAATGCTGAGATTGAGCAATGGGCTGGATGATCCCGGGCCGGCAGCTGCCATATTCTCATCCTAAGGGGGAACCAGGAATGCATTGCAGTGAACGTTTTCCATCCATAATCTTCTGAGGGCTTATTTATACTCGCAAAATATTTTTTCTTTCATTGACAGTTGTCTTAAGACACATCAGATTGAAAGGGTGAAGGAACTGGAGACATCCCTCATCAAGGCCATAAGGGTGAGGGGTCAGGGTAGTGAGATACCCTCACCACGGGGCTATTGATTCTGTAAAGGTTATTTATTCTGTTATTTATTCACTATATTTATTCTGCGAAGGTTATTTATGATGCTATTTATTCTTATTATGTATTCTGGAAAGCCCCTTCCTCCTCCCCGAGCCGCGTTCAAAGAGGTGGGCAAGCAAATTTCCACTCCCATTTTCACATTGAGGGGAAAACACCAGAGGGAATCGAGACACTATTTCCAGGATTAAAACTCACAGCCTACCACTTACAGGCAATTACACTTCCCATAGGGGGAAAGCATGAGTTGAGAGTTGGATTTTCTTTTTTTTTTTTTTTTTTTTTCC
>VXBB01019364.1:10323-52699 GCA_013399915.1 Illadopsis cleaveri | reverse complement strand
TAGGGGATGGGCCGCACTGAGGGCGCCGAGCCCGGCTTGCGTGTTCGCGGCAGGAATCGCTTCCCCTCAGAGCGAGTTTCCCCCGCCGCCGGGGTCGGGGCTGAGGCGGAGCCGCCCCGCTGTAATTGAACCCCCGGGTGAGGAGGGAGGGACGGAGGGGGGGGCCGCAGGGGCTCCTTCTGTGCTTTGTGTCCAGGTGGCGAGGCCGAGGGGCGGCCATGGGGGTGCAGGACCGGCCCCAGTGCTTCTTCGAGATAGAGATCAACAGGGAGCCAGGTAAGGCTGTGTTTGGGGCTTTTAAATCACGTTTTTGCCTGCATAATGGGCCCAAGCCGCTAGCAGCGAGTTTGGCCATTGATGCGTTATTTCTGAGTTACTTTTTAATAACTTCGGATGTTTTCTGGGGTGCTGGGTGCTCCTTATTCTCCCTTGAGATCTATTTTTATTTGCATACATGAATATAAAAGCTTGGCAGGGCTGAAAAACGCTGTTCGAAAGGTAAAAAAGCCGTCTGAGGATGTACTATACCTTTTGTATTATACCTTTGTTATGCCTCTTTTATAAACTGTGGAAAATCGGGGCANTTTCTTTTTTTTTTTAACATTCATCGTTTTTAACGCGGCAACGGGGAAGCTCGGTCACGCCATGTCTAGCAGCGAGTGGTGCCCCCTTCCCCTCATGGCGCAACTCCCTTTCCCGTCTCCCCCACCCCATCCCGGCAAAGTATGAGTTAGGAGTTGGATTTATTTTTCNCCGGGTGAGGAGGGAGGGACGGAGGGAGGGACCGCAGGGGCTCCTTCTGTGCTTTGTGTCCAGGTGGCGAGGCCGAGGGGCGGCCATGGGGGTGCAGGACCGGCCCCAGTGCTTCTTCGAGATAGAGATCAACAGGGAGCCAGGTAAGGCTGTGTTTGGGGCTTTTAAATCACGTTTTTGCCTGCATAATGGGCCCAAGCCGCTAGCAGCGAGTTTGGCCATTGATGCGTTATTTCTGAGTTACTTTTTAATAACTTCGGATGTTTTCTGGGGTGCTGGGTGCTCCTTATTCTCCCTTGAGATCTATTTTTATTTGCATACATGAATATAAAAGCTTGGCAGGGCTGAAAAACGCTGTTCGGAAGGTAAAAAGCCGTCTGAGGATGTATTATACCTTTTGTATTATACCTTTGTTATGCCTCTTTTATAAACTGTGGAAAATCGGGGCAGGCTGTGAGGAGACTGCATATTTACTCCTATAAAAGTATTTTTAATGATACCGTAATTAAAATTGGGAAGGAACTTTAGGAGGTCATGTGGGCTAAATCTTTACTTGTCCTGAATGTAAAGGAAGAACTGGGCATTCAGTATAGAAGCACAGAACACCTCACCAGCTGGCCTGTTAAAAAAACACCCAATAATTAAAATAAATCCCTCTTTTAACTCAGGTTTTCCCTATGCAAGTGTAATGCCCAGGAGCAGTAAGGCTGTGAGTTTAATGCTGAACAGTAGCTTGGTTCCCTCTTGTGTTTTCCCCTTCTCTGTAAAGATGGGAGTGGAGATTTTCTCACCCATCTCTTTGAGCACGCATTTATCAATGCATATTAGTTGTCTCACACATGCTCCGTGCTTTATCTTGCTACCACTTGTCTCTAGAAAAATGAATGTATGTGATGGCTTCATTACGCTTTCGCTTTCATTTTCTGCTTCAATGTTTCTCCTAAAACCTTTGAATTAAGAGCTTAAATCTCAGAGATTCCAAATTTCAGCCTCATTCACATGCAACTGAAACTCTTTTAGTGTTTCAATTCCACCACAATTTCAGAAGAGAGGTTCTGTTCTAACTTCAGAGACCTGATAGGGCGCATCTATAAATCTGTTGCTGTTGTAACTCCTGTCTGAGTTATTTTGACTGACACTGTGTTTTCTGAATGCTTCCAACGAGGAGCTAAGTGGTGATGTGAATGGAGTTTTGACATGTTCCGTTGCTTTAATTTCGGGTGGAATTTACAATGGCACGAGACAACTAGAACTGTTTTCAGGTTGGGTGAGTTTCCAGTTAGGAATGGTAGTTTGATGGGATTGATTTAGAGCAAAGACAATTCATTCTCAATCTCATTTGCTGTTAATATTTTTAGGTTTAGTGTGGGGGTTTTTTTTTTGTTGTTCTGACTCCATCTGAAGGATCTCTCCCTGCACAGGTTGCTGCTCTTGTTTCATAATCTCTCCTCCTGCCTCGTCCCCCTCCTCAGCCTTGAGCTGTGCATCTCGAGTGAAAGTGGATTCCCTTGTTTTCCCCCAAACCTCTTTGGGTTTGGTGACTGATTGAGCTGTCAGGGAGGAATTGCAGCGTTGGTGTTCTTGGTGCTGCAGAGCTTGGGTTACCTGGAGCAGACTCAGGGCTTTGGCTCTGTTTGTGTCTGTCTGCATTTATTTTTCACTTGCAAGTAACAGGAATCTCCCAGCTCCACATCACACTTGGAGCCCTGCTGGTTTCATTGCACCTGACTCATGGCTTGGATTTTTTTTGTTTGTTTGTTTTTGCAGGAAAAATGCCAGTTTGTAAAATGTTGGTGCTGGGACTGGCGTGCTGGCTGGGCACTCTGCTTTGTTCTGCTGCCTGTTTGTTCCTTCACCCTGCAACTCCCTCTCGGGATTTAAGGATATATTTAAAAAGCTTAAACGTTGCTCTCTTAGCTCTAAGATGACCTTCAAAAGCTGAATCAAGTGATAAATCAGTGCTTCCAGATGACACCAAGCACTAACTGAGAGATGTGCTCACCTGCTGGCACTGGTGAGGTATTCATTTTAACTTCCAAGCTGCCAGCAGATTTCCAAACCAACATTTTGCTGATTTTGACTTCAGTCAATAAGCTGATGCACTCATTCCATTTTAGGAGAAGTGGGGAGCAGAACAGCTCTGCATTTCGTTGCTAGCCAAGAAGAAAGGCCTTGCCCCCACCTTGTGTGCACAGAAAAGCTGAAGCACCATCTCCACAAAATGCAGAGGGCAGGGGATGTGCCTCTTGCAGCACTGGCAGCATCTTTTTGCCTGCAGAACACAAAACTGTGGCGTTTTTCATGCCGTGGGTCGCTGCCGGTCCAAAAACGTTCCCCCCACGCAGCTGCCGGAGCTTGGCTCTCCCCTCCCAGGCTTTGCTTGCCCAGCCAGGGTGTGCCAGGATACCTGCAGCAATTAAAAGTCAGGTCAGTTTTTTACTCTAATGAGATCCCTTGGAAAAGGCTGGAGTGAATAGCTCTGCCTTGGCTGTGCTTCCAGAAGCTTTATTGCAGCTTTTGTGGCCATATTTTATTCCAGCTACGGAATCTTGGACTGAAACTCAGTGCCAGCTTGTAATTGCCTCTTGCAGTGGGGCAAACTTTGTTGGCTTGGTGTTTCTTAAAAGCTAAATTTAGTCTGCTTATAAATAAGTTGCATGTTAAGCTTTTTTTAAAATTATTTTTATGATGAATGAACGTTGTGGCTCATAATTTTTAAAGGGCAAATGGAAAACAAATCAGGAAGAAGCATTTATTTTGATGCTGGCACAAACTGCTTCTCCCTTCTTTTGGGCCCCCAATCAGTGGATTTGGGCACCTTGAGTGTGCACACAGGATTAAACTGCTTACAGTATTCCAGGAATTTTGGGATGGCAGCAGATGCCTATTTAAATAATTCTGTCTTTACTCTGTGAGGCAAAATCTGTGTGAAGCTGCAGCCTTTCAGGTGCCGTGGTAATTGGAACAGATGTCCCACTAGGATGTCACAGATGCACTTGGCTGCTGTAGCAGTTCTTGTGGCCATCCAAGATCTTTTTCCCACATCTCCACCCCCTGACTGGCTTCATCCATCATAAAGTTTGGTAAATTTCCTCAGGTTTGCTTTGTTTCATTCTTATTCATAGAATAATTTATCAAATCTATTTTTTTTCCTTCCTTTTTTTTTTTTTCCTCCTGTCTTCTGTTTGACCCCTGGCTCATTGATTTGTCCCACTTCAGTTTCTTTCATTCCTGGAGTGTGTCCCTTCCCATAGCAGCCAGTCTGCTCTTTCCTTCCTTCTCTCTTTCTAGTTATTTAGCCTGAAGTTTGGTGTATTTTGGGATTTCAGCTGCTACAAATTTATGAATTCGTAATTTATTAATTCATAATTTATTAATGGGTCACATTGAGCTCCCCTGCAATAGTCACTCTACTGTACCTCCAGTAACAGACCCAGTGATGCCTTGTGGGGTTTTTGTTACCTTTCCTAAAGACAGCAACTGTTCTCAACTGACTCCACATCAACTTTTAATCTTTGCAAGGGAATAAGTTGTGTATTTGTATGGCAGAAAATAGAACCCAGAGCTTTGGCTGTCCCTGAACCCATTGGCAACCACTGTGTGTGGGACAGCAGGAGCCAGGGGGGATCCCAGATGGAGAAAACCCCTCTCAGTGGTGGTAGGATGGAGATTTGAAAGGAATTGATTCAATTAAAAAATTATTGAGAATAGTCTTGTGGAATTGTTGTCAGTGCAGGATGAAATACTCTGAAGTCTCACCTTGAGGTCTGGAACAAGCTGGATCAGTAAATGAAAGAAAAACTGCTCAGCCTTTTCTGGCAGGAGAAGGCCAAGTGCTGCCTCCTCACTTCCACAGCCCTGGGAAACCAGCCCAGGGAATGTTTGGTGTGTCTGGTTTTGTGGAGACGATGCAAGAAGGGAATGGAGGGAATTTCAGGTGGTATTTGTGGAAGAATGGGCTGAAAGAGCAGGGGAGAGAAGTTTATGGAAGTTTTCCTTGCAAAGAGAGCAGGTGGGGCAAGGAGGTGTTAACACAGTGTTAATCTGTCAGGGCTGCAGATCCCTGCTCAGGGGAACTGGGGCATCCATCCCTGAAACTCATATTTTAAATAAAATCTATTATTGCTCCACACTAAGGTTTTACTTCCTTGAAAACTGTAGCCACATTTCTCCTTTGAAGCAGGTTTGTTTTTTTTTTTAAACTCATGTGCCTCAGCGTTCACAGATTTAAGGATAAACAAATGAATCAAATTCAAATCGGGCCCTTTTAGTGAGCTGGTATTTAAACTCATATGGAAATCTGTCTGAGCCTTTGGGCCCTTGGCAGCCGGCCTGGGCTGTGCATCATTGTCTCACTGCTTGTAATCCCTGCTTTCTCCTTCAGCAGGGTATTCCTGCTGATAGGCTGGGGAAAAGTGCCTCTTGTTTGCTTTGCTCTAAGAAATTGAGAAAATAGCAAATCCAGGAGATGCAGTTTTGAAAAACCAGGTTTGTTTTGGGAGTGTGTATCTGAGCTGGATGCCTGTGTGGTCCAAACAAAATAAAATGTAGCAAAACAGTTCACATTACTTGGAAAATAACTTGAATCAATAAGTGTTTGTCTCCCAAGGTTTTTTTCCAAAGAGTTAAGCAGCTAAATTGGAGGATTTACCTTTGAAACAATAAACATTTAAACATTTGAAATCAATTCTTATCTTAATAAGCTTTGCTAGCAGGAGCCCTTATTTCAGTATTGCATGGATATTCCTACCCTGAGTTTCTACCACTTAATTTGTATCAAGTACATCCTTCCTCAGCTAGAAAATTGTTGAGGAGTTCAAAAACAAAAGAAAAGAAACCTTCATCTTTTACTTTGCAGACAGAGTTCTGAAATTGGGTTATTTTTGGTCATTTTTGCCTTCTGCTTTCTGTAGCTGGCACAGCTCCTTAGCTGCAGAGAGCATTCATCAAATTTCCCAACAGCTTAGATTTTAAACAGGCATCACTTGCTCTATGTAATGTGCCTATTTCTTTCCCCACTTACTCTGATTCTTTCAGTAATAAGTTCAAAGGCTGTTTACAAATAATACTTTATCAAATGATTGTTTCATCAATGTAATCCCAGCAGCCTGGAACTGAGGTGTCTGTGCAGGCTCATTTCTTGGTTAAAGCCAACCGAGGGCTCTGGGTAGGTTTGTGAGCAGCTTTTGCCTGCTTGACTGAGTTCTTTTGGCGACTTTTGTTTGTTTATTTAATTTACTGTTCAAATATTATGGTTAGTCACGGAGAGCTTGTTCCCTGAGCAGATCACTTAACCTTTGCATCCGGCAAATGAAGCTGAAGAAAGCCTTGGAAATTCTCTGCAGTGAAGGTGGATCATTTGAGAGAAGAGGTGTCTAAATCTGGGGAAATAAGTAGCATCTCAAATGCTTTTTTTATCTGTGTTATATCAGCACATACCTCAGCTCCAAGTTTAAAATGAGATTTTTCTTTTTTTTTTGTGAGGGATGAGGCAAGAGAAAGATTTTTAAATTCTAACCATACATACTTGTATTAATTTTTTTATTAGCAGCTGTTCTTCCATGCATCTTTGACCAAGGTGTGAAAATGGCTTTGATCTTTCTCTGGCACATTTCATTGCCTGTTTGTCAGTGGAAAACACAACCTTTCAGTGCTAATGGTATTCATGCAGTTGCAGTAAAATGCAGCCAGTAACCCAACAGATGGATCCACAGCGTGTGGTTTGTGCCTCAGGAGCAGACTGTGGCTGGATGGAGCTGGGTGAGCAGTGCTCCAGGATTTATGGAGGAGAGACAGCCCATACCTTAGAAACTGGATCTGGAATCTTTGCATGTGGGATCCGTGCAGGATTTTTGGATTTGTAGGATTAAAGGACATAAAAAGACCAGGCTGGATGGGGCATGGAGTAACCTGAGCTAGTGGAAAGTGTCCCTGCTGATGAAACTGGATGATTTAAGGTCCCTTCCAGCACGAATCATTCTGTGATTTTATGAGCACCTGGCAGAGTTTGTTATTGACAAAGCACTGGTGAAAAATACTGCTGAAGCTGCTACCTTAGTTCTCAAAGTCTCTTTCCATCTTCTGCCTTGTCATCTGCAGGAACATAAGAGACTTCTTGCAGTGGAACACCACAGTGGTGCTGTCTGCTGCTTCAGGTGCTCAATGTGCTGCCTTTGGAAGTAGGGCTTGCAGCAAAATCCTTCTACAATTTCTGCCTCAGGGTGAAAGGCCCTTCTGGAGCCTGCAGGGACTTGGCAGGTGGCACCTTGGTGAAGCAGCAGCTGGGCTGGGGAGCAGAATGGGGGTAGTGCCAGCTTTTTCCCTGGAAAGTGTCATGTGTTATTTCACACAGTGAATGCAGGAGGAATCTTCTCCTGCACAGACAGAGAGAGTTGGGGCTGTTCAGCCTGGAGGAGAAAAGGCTCCAGGGAGACCTTTGAGTCTCTTCCAGGACCTAGAGGGGCCCCAAGAGAGCTGGAGAGGGGCTCACATGGGCATGGGGCAATGGGACAAGGGGGAGCGGGGTTAAACTGAAGGAGGATGGGTTTTTATGAGATATTAGGTGGAAATTCTTCCCTGGCACAGGTTCCCAGAGAAGCTGTGGCTGCCCCTGGATCCCTGGAAGTTTCCAAGGCCAGCCTGAATGGGGCTTGGAGCCACTTGGGCTAGTGAAAGTTGTCCCTGCATGTGACAGTAGAGCTGGAACTGGTTGATCTTTAAAGTCCCTTCCAATCCAGACCATTCTGGGATTCACTTCCATGATTCTTTAAAATCTGGGCATGGCTCTCTAAAGCACTCAGTCACTGTTCTGTTGGTGCTTTTGCAGCAGAGGAATGGGATTTGTGTTCTCCTGAATTCCTGGGCTAGAGTGAAAATTGATAATTCTCCTACTGAACTGTCTGTTGTGTTCCTTGTAGGAATCTTCAATCCTCACAGCTTAGAGTGGTTTGTTCTCTTGCAAATAACCATCCTGTCATCGTGGTGGTTACAGAGCTGCTGTTTGATGGGGGATCTTTGAATAGTCCCTATTTCTTCATTCTTCCTTCATTACCCATTTCCTTTGGATTTTCCTGCTGTGCTGATGAATGCTTAGAGAACATTCTTACTGCAGTTAATGGGGTACAGACCTTTCAACAGCTCAAGGCATCTTAAATTTTTATCTAAGATTATCAAGTACTGGTGCTGTCATTTTATTTCTTCCTTTCTGAACCAACAATTCACCATCTTAGAATTGTATCTATTTGGACAGCACCTTGAAATTGAATGCAGTTTCTTAGGAGCCTCTCAAATTCTTTTTTTTGTGACTAAGTATTGAATGAAATACATTTGAACTTAGAATTTCTTTTTCTTTAAAGGAGAGAAAAGAGAAGTTATTCCTGGAGTAGTTACTTTTTAAAATGCTGAGGTCTTACCAGTGTGCACCACTAGAGTGTAGTGCTCATTGACAGATTCTTACTGGTCTCCTTGTAATCCTGCCCAACAGTGAGGTCTCTGTGGATTATTTTACAACCTGCATTGATACCATTTTTTTTCTTTATTAATTATGTATTTTTTAAAGATTTCATACGTTTGGGAGCAGTTTCTTGTGGGTTTTTTTTTTTTAGTACTATACATCCCAGTATCTTGGAAAATAAAAGAGAAAATGTAAATCACTTTTAAACCAGTTTTTTTTATATTCAACCACTTTTCAGCAGTATTTTAATAGATTTGGAAGGTACATAGCACAACTACCACCAGCAGCAAAGAGAAAATATTTGGTTATAGTACCTGGCAAGTGGAGCACTTGTCCTGCCTGCCTTTCATCTTCCCTGTTTGGTTTATCTGGGTTTTTATAAACTAAAGGATTTCAGGCCAAGAGTGCCAATGCAGCTGTAATCCTCAGCACAATATGGAGCTAAGCCAGTTGGATTTTGTAGGTAATGATCACAGGGAAAACTGTGGAAATGTGATTATTAATGTATTTGTATAAACACAGTAATTGGGGAGGGAATTGCTCCAGCTCTCTGAGGAGCTGTATTTATGGGAAATCATTTTCAAAATGGAAAAGATCTGACATGATTAAACTATTTTAGTAAATCAGCTTGGCTTTTCAGGTTCAAATCACAATGGAATCTCTAGGACTTCTGATAAATTGGATGGAATGATATTACTTAATGTCTTTTTTTTTTTTTTTTTACAATTACATTGCTCTTCTTTCTTGCTGTGTGTTTTAATACATGCATATTTAAGGTGTTTTCTCATTCTGCTTGATAAAATAACCTTTTCTCAGAAAATTACATTTTTACAACATACAGATTGATTTACATGCAGATTTTCCTCATTCCAAACAGTTTTAAAACTCTAATTATTATTTTAATTATTTTCTAGTTGGTCGAATTATGTTTCAGCTCTTCTCAGACATTTGTCCGAAGACTTGTAAAAACTTCCTTTGCTTGTGCTCGGGTAGGTGACTGATATTTCACATTTTTATTGTTGCTTTCAATGATTATTTGATAATACAAGTACAAACCACAGCCACATGCAAGGCCTGTGCCCACCTGAGGAGGTGAATTATCATGGACAGGGGTTGCTGCCCCATTCTGGACCATGTAATCTGCATAAAGCCATCATCAAGCCAGGGTATTTTTGGCAGGTGGAGGAGGACAGGGTGATTCTGGCATTGCTGTCAAAAGTAGATTTGGCCCCTGGAAAGGTTCTTTCTGCCCAGACAGAGCTTTTAAATTCCAGCAGCTGGACTTGCAGATGCTGCTCACCTATGGAATAAACACAGCCCCATCTGCTGTGGTGCTTTGTCAGGAGCTGAGTCCATTCTGATCTCAAACAGGCACCACTTGGTACCAGACTCAAAATGGGTCACATTGAGCTGCCAGTCCAGGTGTCCAGAGCAGCTTCTCCCCTGCCAGCCCTTTCCCAAGGGATTTGCAGTGCATGGAAGGAGCTCCTTAGGCAAGAAGAGTGTGAGGAGATGGGGCTCAAAGACAACGATTTTTCTTTCCCAGCCAAAATTCCTGCATGTCTAGAGCAAAAAGAACAAGGCTGGTGTTTGGCCTGAAACAAAAGAGAAGCTGAGCATTGTACTGGGTGTTGTGGAAAAGTGTCTGAGCTCAGGGAGGTGCTGCAGCTCTTGCCAGGGGAACAACTGCTGTGTCTGTTACCTGACTGGGAAAGGGCTGGCAGCACTCTAAAGGGGAAGAAGAAAAGGGACTGTGACTTCTGGCCAAAGTTCCCACCTCAATGCAGGATCCCATTCTCTGAGGGGATTTACCACAGCCCTGAGGGACATCCTGGAACGTGACCAAACTGCAAGCAGATATTCCATGGTGGTGTTTGATGAGAGGGTTTCAGTGCTGTAGCAAAGAGGGGCATGTTTTGGGGAGGAGTGTGTCCATCCATGTAATAAATAGCTTTGCTTGCATAACTCATGTGGAAAACAAAGATGGGGTAGGAGGAGGCATGGATTGGGATGATGGGTGTGGAGAGCCAGGTAAATAACTTTCATCCCATGAGTGAGGGATGATAAACAGCAATGCCCTGAGTGGCTTTGGTGCCACAAACTGCCCTTTGCCCTCATCCTGGCAGTGATGGGCTTGCAGTGGCAAAATTGGATGATTGAGCTGTCAGTTAATTGGGGGTGGCAGAGTAATAAATTACAGCAGGGGAGTGTTGGCTCTGGGTGATGAGTGTACCTGCATTTCTGAGAGCGCAGAATATTTGGTGAAATGTCCTCTAACCCAGTGTCAGGTCCCTATTCCAGAACCAGTGATGGGATGAAACTGAGCATTGGTTTATTTGTCCTGTTATTTATCCTGTTGGTTCATGTTTCAGTACACAGCATCTCCTGGACTTGTGGATAATGTGGGATTTTTACTCTCAATTGCCACATTCTGCCAGCTCCCCTCTTCTGGGGAGCTCAAGTCAGTGTCTCTTGACCAGTAGAAATTCCTCATGAACCTACTGTAGAACCTCAGCCCTGCCACTCATCCACAAGCCCAGGGCAGCTTTTCCTCTGAAATTTGGAAGAAATGCTGATGAAACTTGAGTTTCTGGGACCACTAACTCAAGAGTCACCAGTCCAGCTGATCTGCAGCTGGTGTAAAGGGGTGGCCTGACACTGTGCATGGATTGGTGAAGGTGTGGAAGCTTGGAGTAGCTCAATCCCACTTTTCCAAGTGTGGATCACATTGAGACTGAGTTGAAATCTGTTTTCCTGGTTTTCTCCTGGGAATCATCTGGCACAGTTTGAAAAGGTTACTGAGACCTGCATAGGAGTGTAGCTGTACCCACAGAAAACAATTAACCCACCATTATCCTGAACTCTTGTTTTTTAATAAGTTATCCTGAGTAAATTTACACACTCCTTCTTGAGGAGGGGGAAGGAATTTTTTTTTAAGAAACAATCTAATTTTCACCTCAGAGTCCCCTTGTAAAGATCCCCCTTCTGGATGGTGAAAAGGCATCAGGTAGGACTGTGTTATCTTTTAGTCATGCCTCCCATGTCCATTAGAACTAGGGAGGGAAAACCTTTGGAATTTGTACAGTGACAATCTGTAGATTCTTTTTGTTTCACCTTCTTGCAGGTGAGAAAGGAATTGGCAAAACAACTGGAAAGAAGCTGTGCTACAAAGGCACCACATTCCACCGTGTGGTTAAAAACTTCATGATTCAGGGTGGGGACTTCAGCGAAGGTAAAATGGCCTTTTAAAACTGCCAGGTTTAAAATGGAACAGAAAATGTTACCATTTATGTGTTCCTAATATATAACTTCAGAGAATGCCATGAAAGTATTAAAATGCCAAAAAAATACTTCATTTACTGTGAAGTAGAGCATAGATCACCCATTTCATTGTTAATTTTTAAAAAAGTTCTAAAATGTTTCAATTGATGTAATATTTGTTTAGAATAGTGTGTTAAAAACTCCTCACTGGAGGATTTTATCATATCCCATCTTATTAAAACAATTCAAATCCAAACTCTATACTTTTCACTTCTGTGGCTGCAGTAGAGGCAACACTGATGATGTTCTGTTGGTACAGGAATGTAACTGTTTGAATGAGTTTAAAATTAATAATAAAGCATTGGACAAGCTACAAAAGTTTTAAAAGTCTCCAGAAGGAGTTTTCCAGGATTTTTTATTCCTTTCATGAAATACCTGTCCTTACCAAAATGTTTGTTTTCACTGTGTCCTGAAATGCTGGGCCTGATGAAATGAACCTCAAATATCCTGTTTTGAGAGTCAGGTGCTGGTGGAATGTTATGCACAGCTTTTGTGTCAATGAAACAAAAAGTTTTAATTGCTGTTTTTAATGTGTAGGTAATGGAAAAGGAGGTGAATCTATTTATGGTGGCTATTTTAAAGGTAAGAGCAAATATGTCTTTGCAGATTCTTTGTTCAGTTCTGAGATAAACAAGTCTTGATTCCCAGACTACTTAATGAAAACAGGTCCACTCATAGATCACCTTTTGCATGAAACTAATGTTGCATGAGAATTCCTTTTATATGCATGACTTTCAGATAATTTTTTTTTGTTAATATTTAACTTAAAATGACAATTAATTAAGGCTAACATAATTGGTTAAACATGACTTTCAGCATGGAGGCTAGGCAACTTTATTCATGAATAAACTCCTATCTTCCTGCCTAAAACTGTCAACATATTCTTTTGTTTATAGAGAATGTGGTCTTTTGCAAAATGAAAAGGTAAGAGACAAAAGCTCAGTAACACAAATTCAAACTCTGTTCCCTTGTCCCCTCCCTAGTAAATACATAGACAACTGCTAAGTCCCTTTGTAGATGGATATCTGTGTTGCTTGGAGAAATGAAGAGTTCTGTGGCTAACCTTTCTGAGGGTTAATGACTTATTCTGAGAGAGAATCTCCATAATTCCAGCTCTAAACAGTGATTTCTTCTTTTGTTAATGTCCCTTTTCCTCCCCTTCCCTACTCAAGGTTTGTATGCTCAGGGTTCATTTCTGACTTTATTTATATGCCACACAAGTCATTTTCCTTGCAAAGAGTTGGTAAATAAATGTACAATTACCTCTTGTAAAAATCTGTTGGAAGGAAAATGGTGAGTTTATAAATTGCTTGTTTAAAGACACACAATTTTTTCTTGAAAGAAACCAGGTGGTTACTGTGATATTCAAGTGTTAAGTGAATATATTTATTTACAGCCTCTGGTTCTGTGTATATTGCAAGTAGCTCTGGTTAGATGCATGAAATTAAGTTTCTCTTGTAAAAGAGATGTAGTTTGATGTGAGAGCATTGAAGATTTTAGTCAAGGAAAGGCTTGAACAGATCCATTCACTAAGAAATTACTCAGGGTTTGTTTCTCACGGTGAGTGCTAAATATCCAAGATTGTGTTTTGATATGTGATCTAAAAATTAATAGCTTTGCACATCCAAATTAGTATTTTTGTCTTTGAAAATGACCTTGAGAAGGTCTGGTTTTATATCCTGCTGGACAACCAGAACTCCTCTTTAATTCACTGCAATATGAAATGCATGTTCAGTTTAGTCTTAATTGTTTTTATACATAGATTCAGATATAGAGAGGTTTTTTTTTTTCTTTTATGCTTTAAAACTTCCAGTTTTGGGAGGAGAGATGGCATCTTAGTGTGCCATAGCAGGGAAATAAATGGCTTTTTCTCCTGATCTTTCCACCTGGAGTGTAAATAACAATATCATGTATGTTAATGCTTGGTTTAGAATGTCAATAATTCTGCCAACCTTGTTCTTATCCAAATAATTCAGAATTTAAATCCAGAATCGAATGTTTATTGAAGACACTCATAATGACTTGAATTGTTTTGAATTAGAAATGTTTGCACTATATATATCTGCACCATTTTCTTTAAGAAACAAAGCTTTGTCTTGACTGTAATTTGAGTTGAAGAGACTTGTTTAAACCTGACTGTTGTTTTTCCTCCAACCTGTTCCCCTTTCTCCAGCAGCAGCAGAATTTCTCCTTTAGATCCTCCATAAGTTGCTAAGAAAACAACCTGCCTCCCTTGCCAAGGGAAAAAATCTGACAAACATATTTTTTCTTCAAACAGATGAAAACTTTATTCTCAAACATGACAGAGCGTTCCTTTTGTCAATGGCAAACCGAGGGAAACATACCAATGGTTCCCAATTTTTCATGTGAGTAGATGTGATCCCACAGTGGAGCTTTTCTCACACAGAGAAGCGCTGTTCATGAGAAAGATGGTATTGCTAAATTCTCCATATCCATTTCTTGCTAAATTCTCCATTATCCAGATCCTGGCTAGGACTCAGTGGCACCTGCAGCAGGAAATGTTAGACATCACTATTTCCTTGTGGCATTCGTTTGGATTAAAGCTAGTTGTTCCTCCTTTGTGGCTTTTTTTTTTTTTTTTTTTTTTTTTTTCCCCCCTAAAAATGTGGTTTATGGTCAGTTCTTAGTGGGCAGGAAATAGATTCTTTGCCTTTGTGTGTGCACAAATCTCATCAGATTATCTGCAAGTGACCATGATGAGCCTTGTATTCAAGGGGGAGTGAGATCTAGAGGTGGTTTGTATGGTTTTGCTCTTGAAAAAATGATGATTTATGATTTCCTTTTGAGGGGAATGTTCTGTTTGTTGTTTTTTTTCAGGAGGAGAATGAGTGGGGCTTTTGTTTATTTTGTTTATTTTTTATTTGATTATGGTGATTACTATTATTAATTTTTTTTTTGAGTGTTTGTTCCTGACATGCTTTTTTAATACGTATTCTGCATAATTCTGTTAACTTGTGCATATACCAACACTATGTAAAATTATGTGCTGATAACCAGATTTTTCCTTCATTACCTTTAAAAAAATGCCATTTTAGTAACCAGATTCTGTTAAATTATAGAAATTACAGAAAACACATTTACCTTTACTCATAAATAAAACACTCAGATCTGATAATCCAGGGTTTCCTGGTCAAAGCAGGTGTATTTCAGGTTAAGTATCAATATTTTTAAGCTTGGAAACTTTGATGTGATTATTCCTCTTGTTAACTCCTTTTTCAAAATTGCCTCCTGTTAATGTTGAACAGTTTGTATTTGGAAAGAGCAGGTCGATAATTCAAGTCTAGAAATACTTTGTGAAGCAACACTGGGGTTTCAAAAATAAATTTTAGCATAGTTACTTAACTAGAAAAAGTCATTTTTTTTTCTTTGCCATCTTTCTTGGGGGATAAGAATGAATGGCGCTTCCCTGTCTTCAGTAAAGGAGTAAATTGTCCTCAAGAATCTTGTTGTTTTTTTTTTTTTTCTTTGCCTGAAAAAGATCTTCAGTATGATATGGTGTAGTTCAGATAAGAAACATTTTTAGGTCTTTTCCCTAAAAAATGTCCTAAAAATGGAAGATGCATAGGAACCTAAAAGAAAGTCTTTCACAGTTAGTACCGTAAGAGAAATAAAATTGTTTCAAAAGCTTGTTTTGTGTTCCCTTCAAAGGAAATTTTAGCTGTTGTGCTTCATTACAATAAATCTGAAAGGATATGTGTGCACATTAATAGGGAAAACAGTTTATATAAATCCAACTCCATGGCTTAATAAGCTCTCTGAAGGCCTTGGTTCATTATTTTTCACTTGATGACTTGCCTTTGGGTTCTCTTGCCTTAGTTTTCCATTTTTAAGCTTATCTGAACATTAAACGTGCAAACCTAATGATGTCACATCAGTCAAGCAGCTGTCATTTGAGGGCTCTAAAGTTTCTTTTCTCTCCTGCTTTTGATTCCAAAGTCATCTTCTTTCCCTGATGCTTGGTAGGCTCAGCTTGTTCAATCAGATTTAAACACCTCATCTCTCCTCACACACCAAAACAACTCAGGGTGGTGTTGGGTACTAAATTATAATTACTACAGGACAATAAATGAAGACTATTTAAAAGCACTTTCATCAAATACAGAAGTATTTTGAAAGGTGCAGATTCCTTGAAAAATTCTGGGGTTTTTTTTCATAGAATCACTGTAAGGAGAAGTGTGAGTTCAGTGGGAATTGAGGCAGAGTAAGAGACCTAAAATCTTCCACGTGAGCTGCATTCACCTGAGCTGCCTGCAGGAATCCAGAGCTGGTTTAGGCTCCTGAGGTGTCCTCTGTGGCCTTCAGGGTGAGGATGCTCTGGAGCTCTTCCCTTACCTGCCTGCCTGCTCAGATTTTTGGGGTATCTCTAATGTCTGAAAAGGCACCAGCCTGCCCTGGAGCCAGGGAAGACAATCATGATTCCAAGTTGGAAAAACAGCTCCTAGAGGTTTTATCTAAAGGCAGTTTCTGCCTTCACTTTAAAATGCAGTTTATTAAAGCAGTTAGTCTTGCTGGGTGGCATTTGTCTGATTATATTAGGGAATATACAGTGCATCTATAGAGCTTTCCTTTAAGAAAATATTTTCTTCCTTTACACTTTAAGCTGAAATTAAAATGTGGGTTTTTTTATACTCCCAGTAATGCTCAGTTTCTCTGTAGTTTATCATTAGGAAAAACATTCTTCAAATGTTTAACCTGAAGAGTGTGTTATAGGCAATCCTCAGTGGTAGCCTTCAGACATTTTTAAAATATTTGTATCTATTTAATTTCATTGATTAAATGTATAGAAAGGGGAATAGTTGATCTGAGCTTCTTTAGAGCTCTGCATTTGTTTTCAGGGATCTCTGTATCTTGTACACATCTAATGTAGCAGATAAGGAGTGCAAATAAATTTTCTTTTATATAACAGTTTGTCCCAGTAGGGCTAAAATAATAGCAAGAGTCCTGGCTATGAACAGCATTATTAATTTATCAGAATTCCCTGCTCACCACAGAAAAATTTTATTTGGAATAAGGAGTTGTCACAGGAAGTAATCAGGCACCAACAAACCAGGCACAACAGGACTCTGCAATGCCTAAAAGTTGTTTAAAATTGATTTAAAGTGGTCAGTTTTGCATGAAATAGAATCTCCAGAGTCACCTTCATGTAAACAGGCATCTGACCCAGCCTCAAAATTCATCAGCTTTCTTGGATTAGTCAGGAATTTCTGTGGCACGGAAGAGCTTGCAGGATTTATGGGCAGCAAGGAGAACTGGGCATGGAAAAGGCAGTGGAGATGATGTGAGGAGGCTTCAGGGAAAAGCATGGGCTGAAATCAAAGCTCTGGTGGAGAGTGGCACAGTGCAGAGGTGTGAAGAGTCACAAGTGTGTCTGTGCAGTATCAGAAGTGCTGGGTTTAATGCTTGTAGACTAATTCCTCCTCTTTTTTTTTTCTTTTTTTTTCCCTTTACTTGAGTAGGAGCAACAGTTGGGTGGGAAGGAGAGCGTGTAGCTGAGGGAGGATTGTGAGTTCCATGCACATGTGCTGGAAATAGGCCAAGCCTGCTCTCATGTGCCTGAGAAACATTTCCTGCTCTGGAGGAACACAGCATTCTGCAGTCCAGCAGAGAGGATCCAGAGAGAATAATCCCTTTAGATTTGTGAAATTCTGCAGTTTCAGTTTTCTTTACCCAAAGGTTTGGAGCAGTTCACTGCAGGCTTGTGTTGAAGAGAACTGTAAAGGCACCAGGTTTGAAATTGGCTCTTTGTGTTTTCAGGGAGCCCCACTCTGATTTTTTTTCTTGTGAATAACTTCCTGCAGAACCCTCAGTGATTTTACAAGTCTTCTAAAACCATCTGGAGATGTTAATCTGTAACTGTCCTGTTCCCGTGTGGGTGCTGAGATACAGAATCCCCAGGATGGGGCAGAGATTGGCAGCAACCACTCCAGAATCTTTTCTTTTTCTCTGTCTCCAGTGGCTGGTTTGAATTGCTGCTGCCAACATCAGCAGTAGTTACTGGGGAGCACAACTGGAGCTGTGCACAAACAGAGCTGAGCTCTTCAGGGCCCTGATCTCCAGGGCTGTTCCTGGACATTCCAGCTCAGTGGCTGGATTCCTTTGGGTGATGTTCTGGAGCCATGTGCTCCCTTCTCAGTGCAGCTCATCTGGGGATATCTTGTCTCTTTAGAGCCATTCCATCATTCCTGTGGCCATCCCCACCTGCCAGGGAGGAAATTCACAGTCCAAAATAGTGCAGCTCTGGTGAAAATGTGGGAATAAAGTCACATTAATGAGACTCCTGATCCCCCCAGGGGCTCAGCTCTGTTTCCCCTCTCACACCAAATCTGCCAAGCTACACTTGTAACAAACCACAAGTGCCCCAAGAGGGAAGGGTAAAGCAACAATAGGAAGCAAAACAAAGTAACCTCTTGCTTAAAAGAGAGAAGTTTTGTGTAATAATTCTTTTATTGCCTTGTCCAGCTGTGGAGTTTGCTGAGGAATAAGCCCTTGGTGCAACCTAAAGAGAAGTCCTGGATTCTGTTCCTTATCAGTTCAAATGCTTGGAGTTCTTGCCTCTCTGTTCCACAGCTATTTAAAACTTGACTCTGATTTCCTATTACTGAAAGATTTATTTTTTTGTCCTTATTGAGGGTATTGTTGGTTTAATGTGTCTCTCAAGTTCAGCTTTCTTGCTCAGAACTAAATAGGATTTTTTGTTTTAAAAATGTTTTAACATGTGGTGCCATGCCCAGTTCATAAATTGAAACAAAGGAACCGCTTTGATCTGCTAAATGAAGGATACAATAATTTGGGAGGACTCTTGTTTTGATTTTACAAATTATTTCTGGATGTTACCAGCTCATTAAAAGTAGTTCATATCTTTTTGGTGTCCCAAACCAGGTATTTTTCTAATCAACAGTTAATAATTTCCTTTTTTTTTTTTTTTTTTTTTTTTTTTTTTTTTCTGTGAATGAAATACCTTTGAGCTAATTATTGAACAGTTGACTAATACAAAAATGAAAAAAAAAAAGTCAAATGGAAGAGGCTGATGTTGCATTATCCTTTAAGCATCATTGGTACATTTGCACTTCTCACACAAGCAAGTCCCATTGGCTCGATCAAAAGTTTATGGAAAAATGAAAACATTCCCAGGATACTTTCGTGTTTAATCAGTAACAAAAATATCATTTCAGTGCTGGACTGTGCAGAGATAATTAATCACTGATAGTTTATTGGTGGGGAGGTGGGGCTGTGGATAAACTCAGCTGATAATCCAGTTCTAAAACATTGCTGCTGCTCAGAATTGCACCAGAGAGCAAATCCAGCATCAGCTGCTGCAGCTGTTTAGGCTTTTTTGCAGCTGCAGTGTGGTTTTTGTTCTAAATTCTGAACAGAGGCAATCAATGCACATATTTTAGAGAAAACACTGATTTTTCTTAGTTGTAGAAATGCTTCATAGGAGGAGGAGGAGGATATCAGCTGATCATGAAATGCCTGAAGTTGTGAATTTCCTGGCTGTGCACATTTCCTTTGTGAATCCAAACATTTGTGTGCCAGCCTGGGAAGTTTCTGCTTGGGGTTGGATTCAGCAGAACCTTTGAACCCCTGTGGAACACCAAGCACATGAATAAACCCACAGAAATTGCTTCTTCATCTGCTTCAAGTTGGGCATTTTTTTGCTGGATTGAGACTTAGAGGGGAGTGGGGGAATTCTTTCTAACTGTTTGTTTTTGCAGTAGTTTTGCAAGCAGGTTTTGTCTTGAGTTTTGTTTTTGTTTTTAAGGAGAACTTTAGTTTTCAAAGTGCCTTGTATTCTAAAGAAAATTTAGAGCCCTCTTTTAGGCATCCTTTTTCTGCATACAACTTGATTAATATTAATTTTAAACTTGTATTTAATAAAACATAGACTCAGTTTTGTCTGAAAATGTATTACAATTTATTTCTGCCATTTTTGTGTAAAATTTACAGAAACAGTGTTACATCGTGCGCTCCAAAGGTAATGTCTCATTCCTCTAAGGCTGTGTCCTTTCCTTTTCTTTCTGTTTTTTATCTTTCTTGTTTTTCTGATCATATTGTTATGTGCATTGAACGCTTTGTTAGGCCTGAGATTCTTTGGGGGGGGTGGGTGAGAAGGTGCTTTTATCAAAAAGATGATTTTTCTCTTCAGGAGTATCTTAAACCAATTTAAACCTGAGTGAAGCAAGGTATTTGTCCTTCTGTAAACAACTTGCATAACAGTGTCTATTAAAAGGCAGATTTTGAATGGTTTAAATGATGAGAGCTCTATATAGAAATGTTCTAGCAAAATATTATTTTGGGGGATGAACTCATCATGACTTTGGGTTTCCATAGTGCCAAGACAGGAGGTAGGTTTGCTCCTGGTTAAGTTCTGAAGCCAAAGCAAATATTCAAGGATTGATGCAGAAAACCTTGAGATGCTTTTTCAAAGTGCACCTTTGCAGAATAAATGTCAGATTACAACCCTGACACCGAGGTGAGAAAACTTTCAAAGGCACCGCAAGGATTTGGGGCCCTGCTTCCCATGGGAAGTTGTTCAGTCACCCAATTCTTTGGGGTGGATCTGACAGGTTTCCCTTTGGGACAGAGCTTCTCCTCGTGGTGAACAAGGACAGAAACCGTGTCCATTTTATCTCTCCAATTGCCAGGGGAGTGGTGAAGCCTCTGCTGGGTTTTAATGCACCACCCACCCCTTTCTCTGCTCAGTGGGGACCAGTCTAAAAGCAGCTCCTGCTTAGGTAATTTGCTTAATTAGTCTCAAATGCTGCTGCAGAATGGCAGGAGCACCTGCAGCCTCCCCAGCCCTGGGTTTGAGCCTATTGCTGTTTGCAGCTAATTCTAAAACACTAAGTCTTCACTACTATTGATTTCATTGAAGTAACCCACTTCTATTTTTTTTCACCCTTTTAAATCAGCTTCGTAATTAAACCCACTTAAACTGTTTACTTAACAGCAGGTTGTTAATGCAGTTAACTCTTGCTTCAAGAGCTTCAAAAGCCGTAAGGTTTTTTCTCTTTGTAGCAATATGCTGTGTTAGCAAGGAAAAAAATCAGAGAACACCCACTGCTATTGAGAAATTTAATGTTGTGTTAATAGCATTTATTCCCCTGTGTTAGCCCAAAGAAGTTTTCTGTATTTTTCAGTATTCACAGAAGTGGATGGGCTGGTTGACATTTGGAGCTTAAAAAAAAAAATAAACATCAAGAGTGTAAACACTCCTGATTCACAGTTCCACCTTTTGGGATGTGCTCAGCACTGCAGTGTTTTGTGACCTAATAGTTCAAAACTTGAGGGAAGAGAAGTGTTTAAGAAGTAATATTTTATTCTAGCAGTGAAAAACTGACTTCTTCATGCCAAATCTGTGTTATTATAAATTTAGAAAAATCACCTGTGATTGATTATTTATTTTGAGAGAGGGGAGTTCATTGGAAGAAGGCTTTAAAAGCACTAGCACTACAAAAGTAGTGTTTGGGAGAAAGGAGAGGAAGAATGTTTTCACATATTAAAGTAACTTCCAAAGTGATTTCTATTTTATTTCTCCCCCAATATTTGAGCAGGTTCTGATGTTCTTTACTCAATATTCCTGCATAGCAGGATCCCCTGCGCAGCAGGAATTCAGGCTCACTTGGAGAAGTAATGTTAGTTTGATTTTGGAAAAGGATTGACAGCATTAGAATCCAAAAGATTTCTACAAAAGGCAGTTGCATTTTCCATTCAGGCTCAGTGTGAGAAGCTGAAAAATAGGGAGGAAATCTGCATTTATCAGTGAAGTGTAGGTGGCACAGAATGTCTGCTGTTGATTTTGGGAAGCCTGTGAGTTTTTGAGCTGAAGTGTTTGATGATTTAAGACAGAAATATTGCTTTGTATTCTGAGTCAGGTGGCCAAGC
This sequence comes from Illadopsis cleaveri, assembly GCA_013399915.1. Classification (NCBI taxonomy): domain Eukaryota; kingdom Metazoa; phylum Chordata; class Aves; order Passeriformes; family Timaliidae; genus Illadopsis; species Illadopsis cleaveri. The sequence goes on along the minus strand of VXBB01019364.1, from coordinate 31,266 downwards.
AGGTAAATGGGGAGTGAGAAAGAAGTGGTGGGAAGTGAGGATAAGCAGAACATCTCTGACATATCATAACTCTTCTTTTTTTTTTAAATAAACTGTCTTTAAAGTGACCTTGCAATCTAAGAAGCTAACAAGCTCAGAAACGTTTAAATCCCACTGGTCACCTAATATTTATCACCAAATTGTATTTTCTCTGTGATTAAAAATCGTAAAGTTACATTCAATGTGTATTTAAAGACACTTACTTGGAAATTGTTTACTGCATGCATGAAATGATACTTGGTACAGCTTTCAGTATGCACACCTAGCTAAACTTCAGACAAATACCATGTAAAAGTTTAAGAAAGCCTATGTGTATAATCTGTAATTTTAATTTGTTAATTCCATATATTTAACTGCGTTTTTTCACTATTTTTGTCTTACCTTCACCTCTTTTTTTTTTTTTTTCTGTGTCATTCTCCTCTTTTACTTCATCTGAATCCCTGATTTTATTTTATTTTACCATCTTCCCATCTTGCTGTTTGTCCAACAGAACAACAAAACCTGCTCCTCATCTCGACGGGTAAGAATCCTTTCCAATTTCTCAAATGATTCCTAAAGTTTGAGGGTTGTATTGAAAGTAGACAACAATGGGGAAACAAATCCTTAATTCTGTGCAAGATTATACAATGGGATGAGATGGAAAACAAAAGTTTCAGTTCTATAAAAATTTCAAGTCGCAACTTATTTCCTAAAGCTGGACAAAAACTTGAATTGTCTTTAATCCTAAGATTATTTCTTCAGAACTGGTTGCTGCCCTCAGCCCATCAATCTGGGAGTTGAATTGCTATTTAATATATTTGAGCAGTCATCTCTTTTGGGGCATGTTTTTATCCTTCAAATTTATGGGGCAAATAGAAGACAGAAAGAGAAATGTGGTACCATAGAACAAAACCGAGGATTCCTTTATTTTAACTGTCCCTGCAATGCCAAGGGGGAATTGTATCCTGGGTTTGTAGGGACCTATAAATTCTTCTTCTCTGGGGAGGACTTTTGTCATGTTTATAGATGGGCTTTTGGCCTCTGTTGCACAAAACTGCAAAAATAGAAGGGTGGATGAGGAATTATAATCTGTTTACCCTGCCTTTGTAGAGGCGAGGAGACTCCTTCAACTTGAGGGAAGTACTTGATGTCAGAATGGATCTTTGTTTCACATTGCATAAAATCTTAGTGTTGTTGTCAGTGTTAATTTTTAAATCGTTTTTAAAAGTCTTATTTAATGCATTAAGAGCTCAATGTTTCTACCTCAAACTGACTTTTTAAATGTGAAATTAATTGGAAAATCATGACAGCAACTCACAGGTGTTTTGTACTTTGTGGATACTTTCTTTCTGCAGCGTGCACGTTGTCTTTGGACTGGTTATTTCTGGGTTTGAAGTGATAGAACAGATAGAAAATCTCAAAACTGATACAGCGAGCAGGCCCTACGCAGACGTCCGGGTCATTGACTGCGGGGTGCTGGTCACCAGGTCAGCTAAAGATGGTGAGTGCCAGCATTCCCAAATTCAGTGATGTTCATGTTCTCAGAGAGTACAAAAATCCCACCAACAGCTAAAAATCGTTATGGTCAACGTGTAGAATCATAATTAATTCTTGCGAGCCTGTAAAACGTAGATCTTGGTGTAGGAGAGGAAGGCACAGCAAAAAAAAAATAAATATTTTCTGCCCTCAACGTTTGTCCCCTGTTCATGTTAGAAGTTGACAGGACAAACTCAAAAAGGATTGAAAAGTTCTTTTTCTGAGTTTGAAAGAGGGAAACACAAATGCATTTTTGTTCAAGTCGGATTTTGTGCACTTTCCAAAGATTTATTTCAAGATTCTGTAAAGTTAATATATGCAATATATGTGGTCAAGCTTATTTTCCTTTTCACAAAGATTCATGGAGAATAAATGATCTTAACTATATGTTTGGACAGTCTCTGTGAATTAGTGGAGTGTTATAAGTTTGCATTTTCTACCTAATTTCTGATTCTCCTTAAGGATAAGGTGGTTATTATGTCCTTTAGAGAAAGTCATGAGGAGCCATAGTGTAAAAGTGTGAGGATGCAGAAAAGAGAAAACAACAAAGTTTTAAAAATAAAAAATACACAACTGAGCCAGCAACTAATTTGTTCTTTATCTTTGATTTGCAATCTGTGCATTATTTCCAAAAGCACCTAATTTTTTTTACTATAAGTGGTCTTTGCTTATTTTTGTTTTCTGTCTTTGCTGGAAAATATTTGTATCATACCAACATGGGTTTAGACTGGACACAATCAGATGAATTTTTGTTATGATTCTTTAATATTGTGTAAAAGTTCACAGAGCTTCTCTAAAATGGCCCATTTGTATATTTATGTATTTATAAAATTGTGTGCTTTGTCCTTTTACATGCACACACGTGCACAGTGTAAATTGAAAATAACTGTTCCAGCTTTGGAGAAGAAGAAGAAAGTTTGCTCTGACTCAGAAGCCTCAGAGTCCTCCTCCAGTGCATCCAGCTCTTCAGAATCCTCATCTGAGAGTGAGGCTGAGAATGAAAGGAGCAGGAGGAGAAAGAGGAAAAGAAGAGCTAAAACCAAACAGTCCAGGAAACGAAGGAAGGAGGAGAGGAAGAAAGAGGATCCAAGGTGCAAGCGAACCTCAAGCCAAAGACGGTGACTGGTCTCTTAAATTTAACAGTTGCAGTGAAATCTGGGGAATTCTGCTTTGTTTTCATGAAGTGCTCAAGCAGTAAATATGAAAATGCTTTCAATTTTGGGGGTTGGTGCATGATTTTATGAACAAACAAAAAACCCTGAACCTGAGCTGCTTGTTGAGTTTTCCAGGAAATTGAAGATCTTTGTAAATGGAAGCAAGAGTGTTGGAATAACTAAATCCCGTCATGTGAAACTATTCAGGGCTCAGCACACCTGTGTAAACGTGAGACCTAAGGCAATTGCAGAGCTTTGTAAATACATTTGATTAGATTTTAAAAATACTTCACAACAAGTTGTAAATGAAAAGCAGAATTATCTGCTGTAAAACAAGAACTGAACTTTCTCTCCGGTAATAATGGCCCATCCTCCCTTCAGCCTGAAATGGGTTGTGGAACACATTTTGGTTGTTAAGCCAACTTTAAGTTCAATGCATCTGGTCTTGGGATCCAGTTGGAAAAGGGATTTTTTCCAGCTGACTGTGATTTCTCACCCTGCTCTTTCCCTCAGCAGCCTTTCTGAGAAGAGCGATGTCGCAGACAAAGTCGACCTTAGCACAAAGCGGGACAAGCCCGTGGTACGTCCTGAAGAAATCCCCCCAGTGCCTGAAAATAGATTTTTGCTCAGAAGAGATGTGCCTGTTGTCAATGTAGAGCCTGAACCGTAAGGATCTCCGAGCTTTTTATTCTGACTTGCTGAAAAGTGTGCATGAAATGTTCCTGTTAACGTTCTCTTCCTGGTGCTGCTGCCTGCAGTGTCAGAATTGCTGCATGAGGTCATTTCGTTGGCCTTTTTACAGTTTCCTTTGTAATATTCCTTGTGACCTGTGCCTGGGGTTTTCAGTGAGGTCTCGAAATGATTTCATTGGTCTTTAAGGATGTTAAACTCCATTTAAAACAGTTAATGAATAATTTCAGAAGTAATCATGCAATGCAAACCACAGGAAATACTTGATTGCAAGGGAAACTTGGGATTGGGAGAGGTGATTCTTCCTCTTTCTTAGACTGATGAAGAAACTTCGGTTCAGAATCAATCACCTGGAATTTCATGACTTATGAGTGTTTGAGAATAAAAGAAAATACTCTTCTTTTGCTAAAAAGGAAGTCACATGTTCACGAGATAGTTTCAATGTGTTTTGTACCTCCACTGTCAAATTTCCTTGCTTTTGTAACTGAGCTAATCCATTACAGTGCCAGATACCTCTAAAATCAGTGTTGGATTTGTTTGGTGTTGAGTTTTTTAATTTCCCTTAATGTTGCAGTCTCCTATAAGTCTTTTTTTGGAACATCACTCACATTTGATTTACTAACTCCTTTTGGGGATATTACATAAGGTGAAAGAAGCAAAGCTTTAGAACCTGTGAACTATCCTGAACTGACATCCTGAAACTCTTCTGCCCCTGTTGTCTTCAGGATTTGTGCCCCAAACACAGGTTAACCTCTTGTGACAGTGTTTTGCAAGTTCATTGTTAGCATTAACTTCTGTGTCAATACATCAGGCTGCACATTTGGTTGAAAACAAATACATGTTGATTTGTCTTTTGTTGCAGAACTCTCTTGCTTTGTTTCTTGAAAAAAAAAAAGCTGAATTCTGTCTGAAAATGAATGAATAAGATGATGAATATTTCTCATTTTTAACTTAAACTAATTGTAAGTTAATTGGTTTTTTGTTACTGTTTAATTCATACTCTATTAATTTATGTAGGAAGCTTCTTGATGCTGCTCCAGTTCTGACTGACCAGAAACCATCAGTCTCTAAATCTGGACGAAAAATTAAAGGAAGAGGCACAATAGTATGTGACAATTTTATTTATTTCTTTATTTCCTCTCACCCAGAGTATCTTCCCTGACTTTGAGCTTTGAATTTCCCTGGAGGGCTTTGTATGACACTTTATTTACATGTTGTAGGATCCAGTTTAGAAAGCATTGAAATCTTGTCAGGTAGTTGATTTTGTAACACTTTTTTTCCATCCTTCCTGTTACTGTCTTTTTACTTAAAGATTGTTTGGAGAAAAAAGCGCCTAAATGGAATGTTTGGAAATACTTATGTAAACAAAGATTTGGGGAAAAAGAACTTAGGGCAGAGTGGAGTTGGCTTCTGCCGGATATTGGGATTTCTGTCTGTTTTTTTCATCATTTTGGCACCCTCTCAGCAAAATTAAGAATGGAAAAAATGTCATTTAGGGCTGGCAGTTGGAGAAGCACATTTTCTTTCCATCTCTAATAGTCTTTATTAGCACAGTTTCTGTCTAGATGAAGTTCACTGATGTTTTTCAAAATATTTGTAGGTTCCACGAGACTCCAGAGTATAAAATGTGAGAATTAGGGAGGTCCATGACACTCTGCAGTCTTTCAGGCCATTCTTCTGTAAAAGCTGTTTTTTAAGTAGTCATTGCTTCAGCTGAAACAATAGGGAAGCTCTGAGTGGCTGGTTATCTTGGTTTTGTTTTTTTTATATAAGAAGGATGTCTTAAAGCCTTCTGTAATTACCTGGATAAATAAATATGTGCATCTTTGTGATTTTATTCTGGGGGACAACATTTTTTCCCCCCATTTTTACTGCTTTAATAAGTGGCTCGAAATAATTGAGTCAAATCCAGATGTGCTTTTATTGAGTCAAGGAGCATCTGATTTCCTCACAGAATTTACCTAAGTGTGTATCCCACTGGGTAATGGAAAATAATGAGTTAGCAATAGCACAGTTCTTCTTTCTCTGCTGCGCAAGTAGCTCTTGTTGCCTACTTAAATGCTCTGCCTATGCATAATTTTTTAAATGTGAAGCATCATTGCTCTTTTTTGTGAAAGAGTTTGGGAGGTTTTTTGTGAGTTTTTTTCGTTTGGTTTTCTATTTTTTTGAATTGCTTTAAAGTGACTTAATCTGGATTCCCATTTCTGACGAGTTGAGCAGCAGTAACTTCTGAAATGGGGTTTTGTCTTTACTCCTACAAACCATGAAGCATCTGACTAAAGCAAAACATCTGCACCTTAAAAACGAGGGTGGTTATCTGCCGTAATTGTGTTATTCCAAAAAGAATGTCCGTGGCCTCTTCCTTGATTCTTCCTTTCAAAAAGCTGGGCGAGCTGCTGGCCTCTCTCAGGCTTTGCAGAATGCATAAAAGAGTATAAAAGATGCAGCAGTTGTGTGAGAACACCCTCCCTGCAGCTGTGTGTGTTTGCTGTCCCAGCGCTATCACACCCCACCGCGCTCCCGCTCCTGCTCCGAGTCCGACGATGAGGAGAGCAGCGAGACCCCTCCCCACTGGAAGGAGGAGATGCAGAGGTTGCGCACCTACCGAGCACCCAGCGGGGAGAAGTGGAGCAAAGGAGACAAGTAAGACAATCCTTACCACAGCTTTGAAATGTCCTGGCCTTTGACAAGTTCTGATTGACTGTGTAGATGTACCAGGGTGAGAGGAAACGGCCTCAAGTTGCGCCAGGGGAGGTTTAGATTGGATATTAGGAAATTTTTTTTTTTTTTCACAGAAAACACTTCCCTGCCTAGGGAAGTGGGGAGTCGCCATCCCTGGAAGTGTTCAGAAAACTTGTGGATGTGGCACCTGAGGGCATGGTTTAGTGCTGAACGAGGTGGTGGTGTTGGTGGTTGGTTTTGGTGATCTTAAAATCCCTGGAAATGTTCAGAAAACGTGGATATGTACCTGAGGACATGGTTTAGTGCTGAACAAAGTGCTGGTGGTTGGACTTGGTGGTCTTAAAGGCCTTTTTCAACTGTAAGGATTCAGGGATTTCCTTATCCTCAAAATGGATTACATGGTTCCTTTGGAGTAAAACAATCAAATCCACTGAGCCTTTATTATTTTAGTTGTATGTTCTTTCAGCAGTTGCAAACTGTGATGGATGGAAGTCAGCTCTCCAAAACTCCTGATGGCTTAGTATTAAAAATGAGCTTCAATCAAATTATGAAAGATTAATCTTAAAAGGAAAACTTAAAAATATTGTATATAACTATCAGTGAATAGTTGCAAATGTTTCTGATTATTCTTTTTTATGTACTGAGATGTTTTAAAACTTGTATTTAAATGTGGTTTAAGGATCCTGTAGCTGTAGAGGTCAAAGTCCTGCAGACTGGGGTAATTAAAACCTTGAATCTCTTCACATGGGTCCTAAAATGTGCAAAATTTGCTGGTGTTGGTTGATTTATTTCTCAGGGAGAAGTAGCTCTTGAAAGTGATGCAATTCTGTATTCTTAAAATGAGCGTAAGGAACTCAAAGCGGTTCTCTGGTATTAAAGTGTGTGTGCTGGGGTTTATGTAAACTTATTTAAAATTAAGTTGAAAAATGCTTAATTTATCTAAAGGTTTTTAAGGAATTTGCACTTAGTTTGGGGTTCATTTGTTTCTTTTCTAGGTTGAGTGACCCCTGTACAAGCAGATGGGATGAGAGAAGCGCGTCCCGGAGATCTAGGTCTTGGTCCCATAACGGTTATGCTGATCTGAGCACTGTGAGATACTCCAGCCATCACAAGAAGCACAGGAAAGAGAAGAAGAAGGTGAAGCATAAAAAGAAATCTAAAAAGCAGAAGCATTTCAAGAAGCACAAGCAAACGAAGAAAAAGAAAACATCAGCCTCCTCAGATGTAGAATCCTCTCATTCCTTCCACAGGAGGACGAAATCATCTTGTGATCGTGAGAGGAAATCTCGTTCTTCCTCATTGTCTTCCAGGCGTTCATCCAGGAGAGACTGGTCTAAATCTGATAAGGAAGACCAGAGCTTGTCGTCTTTATCAAGCAGAGGGTCTCGATTGTACTACAGGTCCAGATCCAGGTCTAGATCTAAATCAAGATCTTACTCCAGAAGAAGTTCTAGATCAAGATCAGCCTCTAAATCATCACGATCTCGAAGTAGGTCACGGTCGAGTTCTAACCTCAGGCAGCAAAAGACTGTTCCCAACTCTCCACGGAATATTTCAGCACGGTTAACTGACACTAAGTTGACCAAGACTGCTGAGCCTGTCCGAGCAGTGATACTGCCCAGTGACAAGGTTATTGTGCCACCAGTTGTCCCAGAAAACCTCCCTGTCATACCCTTAAGTGACAGTCCTCCACCTTCAAGGTGGAAACCTGGGCAGAAACCTTGGAAGCCATCATATGAGCGAATTCAGGAAATGAAAGCTAAAACAACCCACTTAATTCCCACCCAAACTAATTACAATTTAGTGGTCGTTAAGGAGGCCAACACTTCATCCTCCTATCGCAAGCAGGAGAGGAGCTCCGAGAGCGATCGGAGCGGTTATTCCAAAGGCCGCAGTGACAGGAGCTCGGAGAGCTGGCAGAGGTCCAGGAGCAGGTCCTCTCGAAGCCGGTCATACTCCAGATCTTACTCAAGGTCTAGAAGCCCATCGAGCTCGAGGACAAAATCTCCTTCTTCTGGCAGATCACCGTCCCCGAGTAAATACCGCAGCGACAGGTCGGGGTACAGCGAGTCCACATCCGACTATTCCCTCAGTGATGAGGACAGGCACAGGAGCAAAAGGAAATCCACATCCAGCGATCCCAAAGCTCGGGGCCTCAAACTGAGGCAGGAAACGAGCTCTGAAAGCACTTTGCCTTACAAGCATCCAAAGGACTACGATGAGTCTTCCCAAGGGTTGAAGGAGAGTGACAGTTTGTCATCCTCAGACTTCTCCTCCGACAGCGAGCGCTCTGCCAAAGCCAAAGCAGTCCAAGAAAAAGAAGACCACTTTCCATTAGAAGGAGATGCTGAGAAACAGGATAAAAACAGCATAAGTTCTGAGAGAAGGGAGGAGAAAGCCAAGGGTGAGCAGGATTCTGATCACTCTAAAAAGAAAGCAGCTAAGGAGAAATGCTCGGAGCAACCCAGAGGTGGTGCAAAAACAAAACGCAAATCCTACTCAGGTAGCAAATGGGACTCGGAGTCGAATTCAGAAAGAGGAGAGGCAAAGCATAATAGGGGGGATTCCAGACCCTCCTCTGGGAAAGAAGAAGGAGAGGCCACCTCAGGGTCTGACACTGAGCTTAGTGTTACCAAAAGGATAAAAAAACAATCCAATTCCTCAGAGGGCGTTTTGGGTTCTGACTGCGCGTGGAAGACAAGCAAACAGTTGTCGTCTTCTGAATCTGAGAGTTCTTGTTCCAGCTCAGCAGACACTCGAGGCAAGTCGAAAAAACACAAGAGTGGGTTGAAAAAGACTCCTAAAAGATCACATTCCAAAAAAGCAAAGGAAAAATCGAAAGGCAAAAAGGAGAAAAAACACAAAGTCCAGAAAAGAAAAGAAATGTTTCATTGGCAGCCTCCCCTTGAGTTTGGGGAAGAAGAGGACGATGAGATAAATGAAAAGCCGGTTACCAAGGATGATAAAAAAGAAAAGCAGCTTAGCAGGGACATAAAGGATAAAAAACAAGTTTATGAAAAGGATGAAATAGTCACAGATAAAATGGGAAATGGTGAAAAGTCGTGTGTGAATGAAAACCTTTTAGATAAAAACACCACATGTGGGGCCTCGCCAGATCACAGCAACCTTAATAAAGAGCCTATTGAAACAAGCACTTCAGCCGGTATTTTAAACTCAGGAATAAACGTGGCTGCCTGCAAGAGTGAGATTAAACAAGCTGAAGAAAATAACCAGAATGGGCTGGAAGATGTTATTCAGACAGATGACAACATGGAGATTTGTACTCCGGACCGTAACTCGCCGGGGAAGGTGGATGTGGATGTTTTGTCTCCTGTCATTCTCACTGCTAAACCTTTAAGTGCTGATGGAAAAAAAGAGTTACAGGTTGAGACCCCTGAGCAAGATGCTGTCAAACTGGGAAACAACATAAGAGACTTTATTAATATTAAAGAAGAAAAAGAAATTGGAAGGCAAGAAAATAACTCTGCCCCTGTGTCTGGTGCTAAAGACTGTAGTTCAAAAAGTGAAGTTTCTGAAAATACACCAAGCAATATGATAGACAATAAATGGAAGCCTTTGCAAGGTGTTGGTAACTTAAAACCAGCAACAGTTCGTACGACCACAGAAGTTAAAAATGTAGCATCAGCACCAGAGCCTAAACCAGCAGGTTTAAGAATTGAAATAAAAGCAAAAAATAAAGTAAGGCCTGGGTCTCTTTTTGATGAAGTGAGGAAAACAGCCCGGCTAAATCGTCGGCCACGGAACCAAGAGAGTTCCAGTGAGGACGAATCTCCAAGCAGAGATGACAACAGCCCTTCCAGGAGTCTCAGCAGGTCACGAAGTAAATCTGAGTCTAAATCCAGACACAGAACAAGGTCCATATCCTACAGTCACTCGAGAAGTCGATCCTGGAGTTCTACATACTCATATAGGTGAGAAGCTTGTGCTGCTCCCACAGCCAGCCCTGGTAAATTGAATGTTCTTATGTTTTCAAGGAATGCTTTTCGGGTTGTGGTTTTTGTTTTTTGACAGTCCTGTGTTATAGAACCACAGAGTGGTTTGGGTTGGAAGGGACCTTAAGGACCATCCAGTTCCACACTCTCTGCCATGGGCAGGGGCACCTTCCACCGTGCCAGGGTGCTGCAAGTCCCATCCAACCTGGCCTTGGACACTGCCAGGAATCCAGGGGCAGCCACAGCTGCTCTGGGCACCCTGTGTCAATGTGAAGTGTCCTCCTGGTTCTGTCACTCCATGCCTTTGTCCAAATTTCCTCTCCAGCTCTCCTGGAACCCCTTTAGGCTCTGGAAGGGGCTCTGAGCTCTGCCTGGAGCCTTCTCTTCTCCAGGTGAGCACCCTCAGCTCTCCCAACCTGGCTCCAGAGCAGAGGGGCTCCAGCCCTTGGATTAACTCGGTGGCTGAATCATCTAGCAAATATGGAATAAATATTTAGCTAGAAAGCTAAAGATTCATAACTTCTTCTGGTTCCCATTTTCTGCTGCTCTTCTCCTGAGTTGTGTTCTCTCTTGGTTGCAGGTCCAGGAGCTACTCGAGGAGCCGGAGCCGGGGCTGGTACAGCCGAGATCGCTCCAGGAGCCGCAGCAGCTCCTACCACAGCTACAAGAGCCATAGGTGAGTTCATCCAGCTGGAGACAGTGCCAAACATGTTCTCCTCCTCTCGTTCCCCCTCTGCCCCTGCTCTATTCAGCACTTTTGCTTTCTGTTGACTAAAAACCCCTTTGTGGTTTTGATTTTTGTCAGTCGGAGCTATAGCAGGAGCCGATCCAGGAGCAGTTCCTATGGTCACCACAGTCGATCCAGGTATGGATTGTCCTTTTATACAAACTCTGCAAGAAATGTGCTGCCCATCAAATCATCTTAGTATAAGTGTACTTTTATTTACATTTCTTTAAAATAGACTTTATTATATAATTGTTGTATATTATACTATTATATATCATACATACTACCTATTTCATTATAGATACTGTAATACAAATGTAATACAAGTTGGTAATACAAATGTATATCTAAATACATATTTATTTATAAAAATACTTTTTTAAGATTACTTTTATCTCATAGAATCCCAGAATGGTTTGAGTTAGGACCTTAAAGATGATCCAGTTCCAACTCCCTGCCATGGGCAGGGGCATCTTCCCCTAAACCAGGGTGCTCCAAGCCCCATCCAGCCTGGCCTTGGACACTTCCAGGGATCTGTAGTACTTAAAACTATTATCATAATACCATGATGGCAACTTGAATCAAAGCAAAATGAACACAAGACACTTCCAAAAGCTGAAAATACCCAAACCATCCTGGCATTACAGTGGCAGGTAATGCTATAAGTAATAGTGAACACGTTTGCTTTTGTTTTTTTAAATAATATTGAGTTATAAATGGAATAGCTTTGCTTGCTTTCAGAAGTATCAGCAAACAAGAATTTTACTAGAAAAAAAAGAGAAAGAACAAAACTTTATAAATGCTTAGTATGCCCTTCCTAATAAAATTTGAGATTTTTACTGTTATTTTGAAGATTGTTGTGTTGAAACCTTTATAAAGTGTAGAATTGTTCGCCACATCCTTGAAAGTAATTTCTCTACAGCCCCTCATGTCTCTATGTAAATATCCTTTAAACCAGCATTTAAAACAGCATTTTAGACCAGAAATTGTGAATTCACAATTACCTTTTCCCTCCTTTAAAGCAGGTCCTACACCTATGACAGTTACTACAGCAGGAGCCGGAGCAGGAGCAAGAGGAGCGACAGCTACCGGAGATCTCGGAGTTACGACCGGAGATCCAGGTGGGTCTGACCCTGCTTTGGTGCACAAGGATTTGCTGAACACAAACAGAGGATGCTTAACAAGGCCACAGTGCTGGTTTTTCCCCATAATAATAAGAAATACACTCAGCAAAAGTAATAATTCAAACCAAATTCTGATTAAAATCAGAGCATGCGTGCGAGCGAGGAAGTTGGAAGTTCTGACATTGCAAATATGAGGGTGGGGGAACAACCAGGATAAGAAAAGGTTGATTTCCAGTTCATTGTATCCATGCATTCAAAATTAGCACAGTTTCCCAGGGAAATGATGAAGTCCCCATCTCTGGAAGTGTTAAAAACTTGTGGAAATGGCATTTTAATAGTTTAATGGTTAAATAAAGAAGATACTGGGGCTGGGTTGACCATTGAACTTGGTGATCTCAAAGGTCTTTGCCAACCTTAATGATTCTATGATTTGGGGTTTCTTAGTAATAATCAAGTGTTTCTTAAAACTCACATAGCTCACAAGATTTAAATCAAGTGCTCTGTAATGGATTAAAAGCTGCCTGGTATGCAGAGAATTCCACTGGATGGTAAATTCTTTTTGGTTACGCTGCAGAAGTGGATTTAAAACAATGTGGAAGGGAAATTAAAAGTTTTGCTGCACTCCAGATTTAATTTTTAACTACATAGGATGTATTTTGAAAGAATATTTTTACCTGCAAATCTGATGAGTTTATAATAAGTTTTATTCTCTGCAGTCTAGGGGATTTATATAAGTGTAAGTGAGCACATTTCACAGAGATCAGAGATATGGATGGAGAGTTGTAGATATATTTAATATCACTGATGATTTGTTTTATACCTTTTAATATAGTCAAAAATCAGGTTTCTAAGACTACTGTACATTTTCATCCTCTCCTCATATGAATTTTTTCACAGCTTTATACCAACTCTTAATGAAACTTTGCTCTCACCCATTTACACAAGACAACTTTCATCTTGTGTTGGAGGGAAAATTAATGAGATTTAATGAAGAATGTGGAAATAAACTTAAAAACCATTGCTTTATTATTGTGAGGAGCTTCAGGGAAACAGTGTGGGATTAGGAAATGCTCACCTTTCACTTAGAAAGCTTCCCTTACAGGCAGGAGGCTGGAAAAATCTCTGAAAGCTTGTTCTGTGTAATTTGAACGTGTCCTGTGGCTTGTCTGAAACCATCTGGGCTCTGTGTTGACATTTGGCCAGGTGCTGAGCTTGGAATTTGTCTGGAGGAGCCAAAACATTTTAAATACAATTTCCACACTGCAGACACACAAATGCACCTCTGTTGTGGTTATGGGGCCTAATTTTTAAGACCTTCCTTCAAACAAGAAAGTAAAATACATGAAACAAGGATTTGTGAAATTATCCCAGTTGAGAAATGCTTGCAGTGTGAAATTCCACTCGTTAGAATACACTTCTCACTCAGCTCAATTAGCTTTTATATAAAACCATTAATTTTGGATGGTTTTTTAGCTGTAACAGAGAAAGCAAGAAGTTACAAACAGTCTGACTTGAGTTACACGGAGTTTTCATCATATGAAGTCAATGATTATTTCCATTTGGAATATCCTTTAATGAATCCTTCACTTACAAGAAATACAATCCTGTAAAGACCGGTGCGATTTCATATCTGTGACAATTTCTTGACATGATGCAATTTTGAATTTGAAGCTCAAACTGCAGCTTTGGGGGGATTTAAATCTTTTTTTTGTCCTTACAGGTCCTACGGCTCCGACAGCGACAGCGACCGCAGCTACTCCAACAACAGGAGCCCCAGTGAGAGCAGCAGATACAGCTGAGGGCGTTCCTTTGAGGATGGAAACTGTATTCCAGAATTTTTTCAGTGTTACATTCAAAAAAAAAAAAAAAACACTGTTTTGACAGTGTCANTTTTTTTGTCCTTACAGGTCCTACGGCTCCGACAGCGACAGCGACCGCAGCTACTCCAACAACAGGAGCCCCAGTGAGAGCAGCAGATACAGCTGAGGACGTTCCTTTGAGGATGGAAACTGTATTCCAGAATTTTTTCAGTGTTACATTAAAAAAAAAAACAAAAAACCACTGTTCTGACAGTGTCACAAGTGAAGGTTGTTTGCTGACTTAGCTGAAACTTTCCCGTTTAACAGTGAACTCGACTCTCTGCTTACAGAGAGAAGGACTGAGCTCGACAGCTGATGTTATTTTTTATTTTTTTTTTATGTCAAATGCAACTTTTACAAAATAATAATAATAAAAAACCCACCCAGTTTGGTTTCCTTGAATCAGCTTTTCCAAGCCATGAATGACACTTAGGTGAATTGCTGCTGCCATTTTTTGGGTGCAGCAGTCAGGACTGTCTTCAAGTTTGTTTATAAACACCTTAGGAAAGATGTGCTAGCAACTATTAAACTGTGAAGTCAATTTCTTAAAAAGGCTGCCATTTCTAGTTGATGAAAATGCTTTTTTTTTATTGCTGGAAGCTGTTTCCATGCTGTCTTGATTGTTGATTATTGCATTCTATACAGGATATAGGTGAGGAAAACAAAGCCTGCCACTCTGTCTTAATCCCTCCTGAGCTGTGATGTTCTGGAATTCTGCTGGAAAAGGTGAGATGATGCACAGTGGGAATTGTCAAACTGACAAGCAGTGAGCAAAAGTGTGATGAATGAGTTTGGAGCTTAATATCCAATTTGTCTAAAACTTTTTATGTTTGAAAGAGGAATTTTGTGATAAACAGCAATGTCCTTCAGAAACTAAAAAAAGTGTTTCTAAACACTTCCTGACTTTGATTTCAGTTCCTACTACAGTGCTTGGCATCCTTCAACACATTTTGAATGTTGTAAACCATGAGTGTATCATGAGCTTGTCCAAAGCACTCTTTCAAAAACTGACATGATGATAATTTTTTTGAGAAAACCAGCCATAAAGGTTCCTTTATAAAACCTCCTTTATAAAAGCTCTGTATCCCATTCACCACAGGGAATATCTGATCCTGATATTGCAGATATTGAACTATATCCTGTTAAAGCAGGACTACAGAAATACTGTATGGACAATGGTTTCAAAGTAAAGTTTAGTACCAAAAATTACTCTTAGGTTACAGGTAAATGGTTTGCAAAAAAAAAAAAAAAAAAAAAAATCCAGGCTAAAGACCATTAAGTAATTCTTGCAATATTCTGATTGAGTTGATTTAAAATAATCTGTAAAGTTCTCTGGGGGGATTTAGAAAGTTGTGTACTGAGAACCAGATTTTTTAATGGCATAATGTAACCTGAAAATTGGGTCTGTAGTGACAAAACAAATGTGGTTTGATTAGAGCTAACGAGCACTGTTGTACCATAACAGTTTCCATTACTGACTTTCTGTAATATCTGGAGATGCTTTCATTTCCTCATTTTCAAATATTGGAAATGATTTTTTTCTTAATCTCATCAGGACCCTGTAGCTTTGAAAATTAAAAGCAGTAATTTCTCGCTGAGGCATCAATTCCTTCTCTCTTTGATTGAATTAAGCTCCCCCAAATTCAGTGGTTTTTTGGTACATTTATGAAACATGAAAAGCAAGTTCAGAGGGAGATGGTGATGATTCCCTCCATTTCTGTCCACCCACAGCACGTTCCTGAAACTGAACTGGCCATGGAGGTTTTTCAGTTTCCTAGAAGTACCCAAAACTTTGCTCTCACCCCTCTCCTACACTTAGAATTTAGTGACAAAGTGTGTGCCTGCAACCTTTCCACCCTTTGGTAAACTTCTTATGCTTTTTAGCATTAAATACATTTAATATCCAAGTCAGGATACATTTACAGACGTGTTTCTAACAGCAGCAGCCATCTCAGAGTCCTGAGCAAATATTTCAGTGATATTTGTTGTTGTTTCATCATTTTCAGTACAACTGTAAATTGTTTTTTTCCCTTACTAAGAAAATAGAACCAGGGGGTTCATGGTGTTACAAAATATACAAACATAACCATCACTGTTCAATACCTATTAGTGAAAATATTGCTCCAGGATGACATTTTTATCATATTTCAGGACTGGTTTGACTTTTTAAGGCCAGGAAAAGGTAATTGACAATACGGTCAAACAATTAACTGTAGTTATCAAAAATTACTGCACTGTCACTAAAGTCTTTCATATCTTCAGTCAAAGGTTTTTAAAGAAATTCCATCGGGTAGAGAATGGTTGAGGAGGGGTTGAGGGAAGGGTTGGGGGTATTTTTACTTAATGAAATCTGTTCAATTGTGCTTCAGATAGAAAATGTCCCCCTGAGCTGGTTTTCTAACGCTGCTCTATGTTTTTGCAATTTTGCTATTCCAAAGTAGTTGCTGTTTGTAAAATAAACTTTTGTACATATCTGCAAATGCCGTTTTCTCTGCATCTGGAAAAATCTGGTGGTGCTGCTTGAAGGAAACGGGCAGGAAAATTAAAAATACACTTTCAGAATCCGCTTTTGTCCCTTGCAAGACTCAGACGCAAAGTTGCTTTTCCTTTTCCTGACCTACACAGGGGAACGATTCCTCAGCAGGACTCTGGGTTTACATAATAGCCATTGGAGGAGCAAATATTTTGAAATTTCCAAGTGATTTGAGGTCTGGCCATTTCCTTGAGATCTATAAAAGGCTGTTCTCCTTGGTGAAAAGAAACACTTAACAGATCTCCACGGAAATCTGGGAATGGGCTGAGCTTATCCACTCTGCTAAATCTCCTTTCCCAAATACACATTCCCAGATCATTTCCTCAGCATATTGGAAATGTGCTGTTAGTCTGTGGCAGCAGATGTGGTGGCTTGCAGACTGATCCTTTAGTCTTTCAGACCTTCTGTTCCACAGAAACTGGATTGCAGTGAAAATGCTGCCTTTGGCATGAGGGAAGGAGGAGTTGCTTGGGTCTGAGGTAAAAAGGGTGAGGGGAGGTGGTTCCTTGGTTTTCTGTGTGATCTGGATAACCTGGCACTGCCTGACCTTGGAGGGGGAGTGGCACCACCACAGAGCAGGTAAAATAGTGCAGGACACTTGTGTCACAGGGCAGCATAAACCAGCTTGTCATGGAGTGACTTGGTTGGAAGGGACCTCAAAAGGGACCTTAAAGCCCATCCAGTGCCACCCCTTGACATGGGCAGGGACATCTGCCACTGTCCCAGGTTGCTCCAAGCCCTTCCAACCTGGCCTTGGGCACTGCCAGGGATCCAGGGACAGCCACAGCTGCTCTGGGCACCCTGTGCCATTGCAGAGAAAATTGGGAATTTCTTCCCTTTGTCTCATTTAACTCAGTCCTCTTTCAGTTTGAAGCCATTCCCTGTGTCCTGTCCTTCTATCCCTTGTCCTCTCCAGCTCTCCTGGAGCCCCTTTAGGCCCTGGAAGGGCTCTGAGGTCTCTCCCTGGATCCTTCTCCAGGTGAGCACCCCTAGCTCTCCCAGCCTGGCTCCAGAGCAGAGGGGCTCCAGCCCTTGGAACATCCCCGTGTCCTCTGGATTTGCTCCTGCAGCTCCAATGACCCCAGAGCTGGGCACAGCACAGCAGGGTGGGCTGAAGGGGCAGAATCCCCTCCCTAACAGGGTGTTAGAAGTAGTCACCAACCTTTCCTTTCAGAACACAATGTTTTTGATGCTTCCAGAGCCAAATTCCCTGCAGGAGTCAATCCTGGAGATCCCAGGGCTGCTCTCAGGTGCTGCTGCTGTGGAGGTCACGTTGTCACCTTGAGCCAGCTCTGGAGGCAGGGCTGGAGCAGTGCTGGGTAAAAATAGAGTGGTGACACCCAGGCATGAACTGCTCAGGATTGAAACAGGTCTGAAATCCTGCGATGAAGTGAAATTAGTGCTCAATCAGGAGTGATTTCATCAAAATGAAGGAAAAAAAAAAAGCTCTAAGAAAGGTTTGGTGTGCAGGTCTGGGGCTGTTTGGGAATAGGTTATCCACAGGATATTGTGGAGTGGCTCTGTCTCCAGCTGCAGGTGAGTGCCTTGTCTCAAACGAGACAGTATTAAATGAACCATCTGCCTCTCCTCTTATAAATCACAGCTTTACAAACCCACAGCATAAACACACTTTCCCTGCCATCCCTCTGTGCCAGGAGATTTCCTTCCCGCTCTGTCACTTCCAACCACGGGCTATTTGTGTCCTTGAACTCGAGGGGAAGGAGCATTCCCAGTGCTCTTCCCGAGGATCCCTGGGTCTGTGGCAGTGGATTAAATTTCTCTTCTGGCTTTGTGTGGTTCCTGATGATCCCACTCGCAGTTCAGAGCAGAGCAGAGTGTTTGGATGACCTTGAGCTGCACCCTGGAATCCCATCTGGTGTCATTCCCAAAGGGAACTGCTGCCTGGGATTTAAATCAGGAGGAGATCAAGCTCTGCGTGCCCCGCCCCTGCTTCACAGCCATGGAAATAATTCTTTTTTAGGTGCTGGTGAAGCAGGAATGATTTTCCACCTGGTACATTAAAACCGCTTACAAATCATCTGAACAATTAAAGGGACCCAGGCCTGAATTTTGTCATATCCTTGTAATCCCTGGGAAGTGGATGGGATTGCATGAGTGAAATCAGAGGGCCAGGTTTGGGGAATTTTTTTTCGTGAAGGTAATAAATTTGTGCATGGTGGATGCACAAAGAAGGAATTGGCATTAATTAGGGATTAATTGATATTTCTGCTGTGTATCTCTCCTTTGCAAGAATGGGGTGCAGCCCAGGGACAGGGATGTCCTTATCTCTGACTTTGCACCTGGAATTTTGTGTGCAAGACTGGGCCCCTCACCACAAGAAAGGGTGAGGGGCTGGGAAGGGAATGGGGTTGAGGAAGGGGCTGGAGCACCAGGAGAGGCTGAGGGAGCTGGGAAAGGGGCTCAGCCTGGAGAAAAGGAGGCTCAGGGGGGACCTTGTGGCGGGACTCTGCGCCCAGGGAACAGGGACAGGAGGAGAGGGAACGGCCTCAGCTGTGCCAGGGGAGGTTTGGATTTGATATCAGGGAAAATTTCTCATGGAAAGGGTGGTCAGGCATTGGAAGAGGCTGCCCAGAGCAGTGGGGGAATCACCATGCCTGGAAGCACTCAGAAAACGTGTGGATGTGGCACTTGGGGACAGGGTTCATGGTGAACACAGCAGTGTTGGGGTAATGCTTGGACTCGATCTTGGAGCTCTTTTCCAACCTTAAGGATTCTGTGATTCTGACACGGAGAGTTCTGAGCTCTACACAGCTTGTGAACACTTGTAGCTCCCACTCTGCCATTGTATCCCAGCCCTGGCCTCAGGCTGCAAAATTCCTTAATTAATTCCTTCAGACGGGAAGGGGCTGCCCTCCCTCTTGGGGTGTCTTTTTCTTCCAGCTCATGGTGCACACTCTGAGGGAGGATGAGGAAGATCCTTCCCCTCTCCTGGGTGCCTTGGCCACCCGCTTGGGCAGCATCCACGTAACTTTACCCAAATGGATTTTGGCAAATGAAAAAGAATGAGGAAGTTTGGGAAAGTCCTTGTAAAGGGGAGAGGGCAAGGATTGCTGCACTTCCAGAAGAAGCACCTGGCTCTTGGGAATGTGACATGACTCAATCAGCAGAAGCAGGATATTTGAGAAAGAATGAGAACAAACCTGTTCCGTTGAGAGGGACGCACGTTTTGGCATAAAGAAAGATTAAAAATAACAACTTTGTTCAGCAATGTCAATTTTAGATATTATACCCCCTGTGACTTCATTTCCCTTATTCCCAGTGTCTCTCCCCTGAAGGAACAGATCAATCCCTGTGGTTGGGGCTGCCCAGGGGTGTCCCTGTGAGCTGCTGGTGTCACCTGGTGTCACTGGCACAGAGCAGCTGCTGCTCCCCAAGTGCCATCGCTGTTTGGCACCCAGGAAAGGCTGCAAGGGCTGGGATTGTTCAGCCTGGAGAAGAGAAACTCCAGGGTTACCTCATTGTGGCCTCCCAGTGCCTGGAGGAGCTACAGGAACAACAGAGAGAGACTTTTCAAGGGCTTGGAGTGACAGGATGAGGGGGAATGGCTTCAAACTGAGAGACAATAGGTTTAGGTTGGATATTAGGAATAAAGTCTTGGCTGTGAGGGTGGTGAGGCCCTGGAAAAAGTTTCCCAGAGCAGCTGTGGCTGCCCCTGGGTCCCTGTCCAAAGCCAGGTTGGGCAGGACTTGGAGCAACCTGGGGTAGTGGAAGGTGTCCAGGTCCATGGCAGGGGGTGGAACTGGATGAGCTTTTAGGTCCCTTCCAACCCAACCCAACCCATTCTGAGATTCTGTGATGATTTTAGGGAGCATGTTAGAAATCTCATATTCCACACAGACCTCCAGGTTCTTCACCTCTGGCTGAATAGGAATCACCCTCAGCCCGTGGGCTCTAGACTCTGGGCCTTACCTCTCCCTTCTTCATAAATTAGATCTTTCCCTTGTGACAATCAATTGCTCCTTTTAAAAATGAAAAATTGTAAAAAAAAAAAACCCAAGGGAGAGGGAGGATAGCAAGGACTCGATGTTCTCATCTGTGGGAGCCCTTCCAGAGACTTTGAGGAGCATGTTGGTTTCTCTGTGCCACCAAAGCCACCGAGTATCATCTGGGACAATTCTCTGCTCCTGAGAGCTCACAGGTTGCTGTGAAGATGTGATTCCCTTCTGGGCTTGGCAGGATTTGTTCTTACAGAAGTGAGAGCTGTCTAAGGAAAATTTGGTCACCAGTACAGAGTGTGGGAATATGAACTCACATCTTCTCAAAGCCAGGCTGCCTGGTTGTGTCTCCAGTGTGATTTTTGATTTCAGGAGTGTAGCAATGCACCTCTCTTCTAATAAACCAGGAGGGAAAACAAAGGAAAAAAAAAAATAAATCTGTATTTTCAAAACGGCTCTCTGTAACAAACCCCACATATTGATGGAGAAATTCAGCTTTAGCAATGGATTCCCTACTGACTTTCTGCAGGAAGCTGCATAGATTCCATGCCCATCTTTCATTTCCATGAATAGCTCTGAAATGACACCTTTCACAAGGAGTTTGTGCCAGAGAACATGGTAAAAAGGGACCCTTTCAGCTCTGCAGTTTCCTCCTTTGCAGAGTCAGGATCAACTCCAGCTGTATAAATTACAGCAGTTCTTATCCAACAA
>VXBB01019350.1:643-61993 GCA_013399915.1 Illadopsis cleaveri | reverse complement strand
GAACACCTGGACGTGGCACTCAGTGCTCTGGTCTGGGTGACAAAGTGATCGGTCACAGGTTGGACGATTTTGGAGGTCTTTTCCACCCCAAGTGATTCTGTGGTTCTGTAATTAGCATTTTTAGACCTGCTGCAGAGATTCTGGTCCCTTTCCAAACTCCTGGCACTTCTCAGTTTGTTAACCCCACTCGTATCCCTGCCCTGCGCACCGGCTGAGCCTCGGGGTGCGCCTCAGAAAGTTTTGAGCGTCTCGCTTGGGTTGATTCCTCCTCCTCGACACCCACACCCCCAACCAGCGCCGCTTTAAGCCCCGCCTGTGCCCGAGCAGCAGCTGAAGTGCAGCTCTCGTCCCCTGGATGGCACTCGCGGAACAGCTTCGTGCCCGAACCGGCGCTCCCAGCCCGCAGCGAGCCCCGAGCCCTCCCCGCGCTCCGGGCCGGGGACGCGGCGGGCGCAGCGCTTGGAGCGGCTGCTCTTCGCCTTTCCCCTGCCAGGGCACCGCTCCTGCTCCCAAGCCTTGTTTCCCCGCTTAAACCTCGGTTTTCCAGCCGGAGTTCGGCTCTTCGGCTCGCTCAGTAATCGCGCCTTACACCGTCGGGCTGGAAGCTGGCCGTGAAATTTGGGAATTTGGAACGTCACTGGAAATTCCAGACTTTGCAGTGTTTAATTCTTTTGTTTTCTTATGAAATTCTAAAAATCTTTTGGGAAATTTTGTGAGGCATAGAAAAAAAAGCAGGCTTTGCATCAGAACTCAAAAGCAGTTTCATTTGTTCAAACCCACAACTTGTACTTTCTTTCTTTTCCCTGGATCCCCTGAGTTTGATGGGAAGGATAACTCTTGCAGAGCATCCTGGCACTGGGAATTCTGAGCAATTTTAAATCTTGGGATGTTTTAATAAATTAAGGCACAATCTGGATTTCTGCAATCTGGCCTGGTGAAACTAAACTTTGAGCAAGTTTTAGAAGAAGAAGGTAGTGTTCAGTTTTAGTATTCTGGACGATTTCTGTTTTCTCAAGGCTTCCTTGCCGGAGGGTGTCTGCAGGTAGGGATGTGAGATTTGCATCCACCTGATGCAATCCTTGAGCATGGAGTAAGGAGGGTGTTAACAGGGATGCTTTTACTCTTGGAACCAGCAGTAATTGCACTTCATGGTAGGTTCTGCTGTCGAGTTTGTGCAACAAACTGCTGCCTCCCTGCCAGCTGCCTTCCCACACTGCCCTGAGGAGTGCTGAATTCACCAGGGTGTCCCTCTCTGCCGGGAGGTGACAGGGGTGGGGTGGCAGTTTGCTGGATAAACGCTGGCACTTGGCACTGCACGCACCAGTGGTGACACACAGGTAGCACCAGCCCTCTGCCCTTCCTCCTCCTCTTCCTCCTGCTTCCAGCTGCAGCCTGGAATCTCCTCGTCCCCAGGACAGCCCTGGGCACCAAGCACTCTGCAGAGGATGGCCAGCAGGTCCCAGCCCTCATGCTGAAACCGAAGGACACAAAGATGGTTTAGAAGAAAAGGACAAAAGGTCTGGAGACAACTGCAGCTTGGACGAGTGCTGCTGGCAGCCGAGGGAGGGCATGAGGAACACACAGCTCCAACAGCTGCCAGTGAGGTTCTCTGGGCAGGAAATACACCAGCACCTGAGGCCCAGTGGAGATGGATGGGACACTTAGCTCCTGATCCTCCTCCAAATTGCACTTGGACCCCAAAACCCTGGTGAAAGTATGACAGACTCCTCACTTTGCAGCAGCCAACAACAGGACCCTTGTTTTCTCTTTCAGTTCTTTTCTGTATCTTCTAGATGTGGCATCACATATCCAAACAATATCCCTGCCCAGACTGTGTTTCTGCCTCAGCTCTGCCCAGCCCCAGCCTCCCCACACACTCTGGCTATCACAGATTAAAACCATCATCTTCTCATGTAAAGATTCCTAGGGATGGATGCTCTGTTTCTCTGCTAGAATGTATGATGTGTTTTAATTAATCAAGGAGTTAATTTAGTTGTCAATATATATTTGCTTGCAGCATAAAACTGAGGAGAGCATTTCATCTACTGATGCCAGTAAAAATCTGAGCAAAGCATTTTTAGTCTGTTTTCACCAGTAAAAGCCTTAGCCAAGCACTTTTCCAGCACAAACTTACTGAAAACTCCTGTGTTACAAAAATAAACCAGCTCTGGGCAGGAAATAAGAGTTTACCACACTTAACCCCTGGCAAGTTCGACACAGACTTCAGAAACAGTGACCCACAACAGTTTGGTTACATTTAGATTAACATCTTCTGCATAATACGGTATAATTAAGTTCAACATATCACTGACAAAGTCATTGTCACCAGCGAGGAGTTGGATTTACCTTCCTTGATGTGTGTAGGTAAATAGGAAATCCAGCCCGATGTGCCAAAGCGTCCACTTACCCGTCCAGGTGGAGCCAGGGGACGAGCGGGAGCTGCTCTCCAGGAAAAACCCTGAGGAGCATCGGGCTCACCTTCAGAGCCCCTTCTGCTGCTCCCAGCATTGAAAAGTTGTTTCCAAAGTGGCATTTCTGAGGAGGAAGAGGAGGAGAATGGTGCTGGCGCTCTGCTGGCCAGGAAAGGCTGGCACCAGGTCCCAGTCCAGACTGCAGGAGAAGCAGATTTAACAAACAGAACCGCTGGAATGTGCAGTGTTTGTTTTACAAGCTTGTTATTTACATGACAACTGATGCCAGGCTGTCTTTATTGGTCTGAATGCCAGGGCATTTAGGGTTCATTTTCCTAAGCTTTCCTCTACAGCCCTGAGGGCTGGAAGTTTTTCATTTTTTCCAAATGAGATTGAACAGAAGCTACAGGATTCAGGCAATAAAATTTCAGCAGCTACGATCTCCACAAGAAGAATATATGATCAAAAAAACCTCCCAAAACCACATGAACTGACACACTGATAGCCTTGGCTTTGGAATTCCCAGCAAAGGAAGGATTAGCCAGGCCAGAGAGAGTGAACTGCCCTTTTTTTTGGTGGGTGAAGGGAACGAGAGCAGAGCTTTCCCTGGGCTCACCCGGGAGCCTGCTCCGTGCCCAGCCAGGTGACCAAGGGACTCCACTCCCTACATGAGTACCAAGCAAAGACAGAAATCACCCACTGCATTTTTCTTTTTCCTTTCGTGCCTGTTGAAGCTCAGCATGAAGTATTTCTGAGCTGTCTGACTGTCACAGAGCAAGGCACTGCTGACAATTGTTGCAAAATCATTTTGATTTCTGGAATGATCCATAGGATGGACACTACAAAAGCAAGTGGGGCCATTTTGTCAAACTTAACTTGTGTCTCACTGTGAAAAAAGAAAAGAAAAAGCTGTAATTAAGCAAGAGACAAAGATGGATAAGTGCACGGTGTGAAAAAGAATATTACAACTTCGAGCTGTAAACTGCATCATCACAAAAATCGCTTGGAATAGAAATTACTGACAGGGCAGGTTTTCCATCACTCTGAAGCTTTTGTTATTGACCTGGACTGTGGCTGCAACAGGGCTTTTACATCTGAATGTTGTGCTTTATCTTTGAGCCTTTAACCCTCAGCTTCCTGGGTGATTTGGGTTTTTTTTTACATTCTCTCCAAATCCACTCATCTTCTTTATCTCTTCTGGCACCAGCCTGTCGAGGAGTCAAGGTGAACTCGGCGTGGGTGAGGGATGGGACTGACAGGAGCAAAATCATTCCTCTTCCACAGAGCACCCACACGGCCCAGGGAGGGCTGGCAGGTCCCGCTGCCTCTGCTCCCCTCGAGGGACCTTCAGCCGCAGCCAGGATCTCACAGCTGCTTCCACATGAACCAAGAACCCCTCCTGTGACAAACTACTGATCATAACCCTGTGAGGCAGCTTCCAGAGGGTTTGGATAAGTTCCCTCAGGTGTCAGCTTTGATGATTTAAATAACTCTGTTCCCTCCCCTAACCTAAACCTGCTCACAGCTCTTTGTGTTCAATACATTTACTGGAAACTTGGTCAGAGAGCAGATTTCAGTTTCTCTGTCTCTCCCCTGTAACACAGAGCAGAGCAGCCACAATCCATGAGCTGTATTTGGAATAAGGTGGTTTTATTTGCTCTTAATTATACTCTTTACCTCAAATCACTACATGTGCTGAGCATCCTGCCTTCTGTGCTTGCTGCTTGGGGACACTGAGGTTTAATTAGTGTTTATGCAGCATTTTGTGTGCTTATTGCTATTATTATTATATCACGAATACTATTATATTTTTTTGCAGTCTAAGACCAGTGTTGTGCTTTTAAAAATGTATTCTGAGATGTCTATGTATTGCCTCAATAATTCATTAGAGAAATAAACTAATGAAGGGCTGGTTAGTCAAATAATCATTAGGTTTGGTTCTGAGCTTTCCTTCCAATGCTCCGACTTCTAAGGGTTTTTCTTCTCAGCATGAACTCATTTAAGATTTTAAATGAATTATCTGGTACACTAAAAATTAAACTCCTTATGAGCTTTAGTGCCCTCCCATATTTTGCACAGGCACTGCTGAAATAAATAAGGTATTTCCAAGAGGCAAGTAAACATCGTGCATGGATGAAAGTAGTGGGTTTTTCCTCCTTGTTTGAACACAGGCTCCAAAGTGCCAGCTGTGACTCAGCAGGCAGGGGGACAGCCCCAGCAGTGCCGGGCCTTGGGAGCTGCTCACTCCCAAGATCCACAGGCGGGATGTAAAATCAAGCAAAAGGGCATTTTGATCCTTTATGTGAACAAAACAATGCAAATTGGTGAGACTAATAAGCCCAGAAACATTACAAGGTGAATGCCTTTTATGTTTGTGAAAATCTTCTATGTTTATTTGTCTAATACAATGGAAATAAAGCTTCAAAGGCTCTTTGATTTAAAAGTGCATTATTGAAGTCAGCCAGCACAATAATAATGATTAGACCAAATTGTTGCATTATGACCCTAATAGCAGTGCTGTCAGAGCAGAGAACATCTGTACAGCCTCTTGCCCGATTTGGTGGGGATGTAAAAACAAAAATTAAGCCAAAGGAGGAGAGGATGTAGGCAGGATAGGGAAAAAACTAAAATGAAATGGGTCACAAATGGATCCATACATTCACAGTGCATCCAGAGCTGCTGCAGGCTATAAATTTTTAGGATTAACCTAAAACTCAGGCTTTATTCTCAGAAAGATTTAAGAAACTTTGGGGGGGAACCACTGCCCATTTTTAGTGCCCATTGTGCTGCCCCCCAACCACACTNAAAGATTTAAGAAACTTTGGGGGGCAACCACTGCCTGTTTTTACTGCTGCCCCCCAAACAATACGAAGCCAAGAGATGATTTTCAGACTAATTCAAACTGAAGACAGCACACAGAAAGTCAGAGATATCCCAAATCCCACTAAAGTGCCCTTAAGCCACCAACCCTTCTCCAGGGACACCGAGCCCAGCAGGTTGAGAGCAGCACCAGAGCCCCAGATAAAACTTGGGGAATATCTCTGCCCTCTTTCCTCTCCAACACCAATAAAAATTCTCCTTCTCTGGAAGAGGCACCAGAAAGTGCCCTGAGCATAGAGGAAAAGCTGGTGGGGGCTCAGTGAGGACAGTGCTGGACAGGAGGGCATTGGGCAGGCAATGAGCTGGCAGCTGCCCAAGGAAAAGGTGAAAAACTCTTTATTTTTAAACCTTTCCCACAATCATTCTCTTTTTGAGTGCTGCCTAGCAGAATGTAGAGCAAAGCGAGCATGTTGTCGCCAGTCACAGAGACCAGCATTTTCAGTGCCTGATTTTGGGGAGTTTTTAGCCACACTTTCCCCAAGGGCAGATTGCTTTCCATGCAAATTCTTAGAGATGCTCTTATGCCTAATTATTGGATTTCAGAAGCTTTTGTCATCTTGCAGGGATGGTTTCGTTCTTGCCTGGCTGCTCGCATTGTACAGATTAGACAGAACCTGCATTTCTGAGAGTATTTCCTTTTTTAACCATTTGTACTGCAAAAAATAAATTACACCGACTTTCCCACTCACATATATTTGAAGTAGCAAAGATAAATGCAAGTGGGACCTCCTACTAGATTTCCAGCAACAGCCTTTAAGAAAACCTCAATATCATGGGAAATATCTCTGGTTTGATTTGTTTAAGCAAAGCAACACGAGGTTTGTGCCTAAAAATCTCACAAGTGAAACCTGATTAAAAATAAGAGCGTAACTCCCAGGCTGGGGGGGATAAAAAACCAGCAAAGCAAACACAGCAAACCTTGCACTGCTCAGTAAAGAGCAAAACAGCCTGGAAAATAACGCTGGTTTTAATCGGGAGCTTTGGGCTGCTCGCCCAGGTAGAAGAGCCCCTTTGTTTGCAGCTTTTCAACTTCCCGACGTCTCTTTACATTTGCTCTCTCCATCACCCTCCTGGCTGCCCAGCGCCTCTGATGGCCCCCAGGAGATTCCAGTGGGCTGCTCAGCACTGTAACTCCATTAATTACCACGTATTACAGTGCGTTAAAGCCTTAAGAGAAGCAGAAATGCAACTTTTCCCTGCACGGGGGGGCGGCTGCATCCGTCATCCCTGCTCCGCTCCCGGTGCTGTCCCACCTCTGGCACCGTAATCAGGGAGCTCAAATTGTTCTCAGCTTAGCCCCAGCGCTGAAAAGCACAGTCCCAGATCACACTCGCAGTTAGTTAGCATTTAGATAGGCTGGGACGGGGCCCTGTACAATAGGCATCAAAGCTGAACTCTTGGTGCGGCGAGAGGGATTAATTTCTTTAACCAACATGCCTGATCTGGCCTATCTCATTACCCTGCCTTGTCAGTGTCGATGTTAGATTTGATTGAAGATTATACCATTTAGGCCTTTCCCCTGCTTTCCACAGAAATCAGGCCTATTGAATTGCACATTCTTCCGTGGGCCCCTGTCAATACTCAGTGGCCTGAGCCTCTAATTCTGCTTCATTTAAACTTCATCAACTTTTCCAATCAAGTGGAAGGATCTGAAATAGGCTCCGTAAGCAGAAAGGGCCTTTTTCCTTTTGTCAGATAATTTATTCTGTTTTCTCTTTCTCTCCCCCACGCTTCCCCACCTCTTTCTCTTTTTCTTCTTTTCGCTCCCTTTCCCTGATTCTGAAAATGAGATTACAGTATTTAAATGACTATGATAATCAATCGGGGGACCTTGAGCCGAGATTGAGGTTAATTTTTCTTAGCAGAACAAAGAAGCGTGATGCCATCGGGGATTTGAAGGTGCAATCTGTGTTTCATGCTTGTATTCCTGTCCCCCCCACCCCGAAACTGCAGTTTTAGGAGTCTTTTCTTGTTACTAACTATGCAGTTGTTGTGATTTTTAAGAGGAGAGAAGAAATGTAATTTTGGGGCTGATAAATAGCTAACAGCCTTCAATCAACCATTTTAATAGGAAAAAAACAATTCACTTACATGGAGAGACTGCAGATCTAATGAAAATGTTATCATTACCTTATTTATTTTTAAATATACTTGGAATAATTTTCTGCAGTGCTAGGAATAGTCCTTCCAGCCTGCACAGCAGAGTTGTGAACTTTTAACTGAATACCCCTTTTACCCAGCCACTCTTCCTACTTTGCAGCTTTCTTGGTTGCTTGGAAAAAAGTTGATGCTTTTGTCATGATTTTGCTAATCAGAAATGGAATCGCTTATGTTCATCTCAGAAGCTGCCTCGAAATGGCTTGTTAAGTCTTTAGATGATGTATTTGTGGTTGTAACACGCCAGCATTCACTCACCTGGATCTTTCCCATTCCCTGCTCTGGAAGAGAGAAAGAGAAAAATATGCATTTCTTTGCTTCCATCCCAGCTGTCTTGTCAGTGCTGTTTTACATGCTGCCACCCAATGTTATCTTTTATTTGTGTCAGGAGAGAGGATTTGACAAGTTCAGTATACAATGTTCATTTGGCAAGGCAAATTTTTCATACCAATTTTGAGTAGAAAATGAAACCATCTTTCAGCACAACGAGCGACATCATTTTTGGACAGACTTATTATGAGAAGAAGAATTGCAAAACTTTATTTCCCTGCACGATGCAGAAGAAAAACAAACCGGGAAATGAGACATTTAAACAAACAAACAAAGAAAACCCCAAACATGCATGAATGTTTGAGGCCATCAGTTTGTTTTAGAAATAAAAAATAACCACCGGCTGCTGTCAGGTAGCTGTGGCCTCCTTTTTGTTAATCAGATGCTGCTGAATTTGGTTGCATCATAATGTAGCTTTGTTTCAAACCTTTTGAGCTGTCAGATAACTGGGGAAGGCAGACCAGACTGATTTTAGAAGTTTGTCAGCTTTTGCCAAGAAAAACAGCATTGGAGGTTTGGGAAGGGGCTCAGAGCCTGAGAGAGGGAGGGTCTGGGGCATTTCAAAGAGCTCTGGGTGCTTTGTCTCCACCCAGAATCCCAAATGTAACTTCTGGCAGTACTAAATACTCTGAACAAGCCAATTAATGGAAAAATCTCATTGTAAATTCTGCTGTCCCATGTGTCTCACAGCAGGTTCCTTGGGGATCAGGTTTTGTGTCTGACAGCCCCCCACCACAAAGGGCTTCTGCTCCATCACCAGGACTTGCTGGTGCCACTGCAAAGTGAGGGCCCAGGACACTTAAATAAATATTGCCTGAGGAAGACCATGCATTAAAAAGGACTGTCAAAGCTTCACTGGGTGACAAATTCATTTTAGCCCCCAGGACCCTGCAGGGTTGGGAGGTGCAGCCTGAGAGCTGTGTAGGATTTGGCTGAATGTCTTCCATCCCTGCAAGTCCACAGGAAACCTCAGCCCCTGGTGGGAATTGATGCTCTTTGGTGCCCCAGCTATGCCCCTCTGTGAATTTTACCCCCACCAAAAGCAGCAGTCCCAAAATATTCAACCCCACAGACATGGAAGAAGCTGTGTGTTTTTCTCAAGCAGTGTTTTGCTCTAAGAGTTTTCTCTCTTTAAGCAAATGTTGACTCACCACGGGGAAATTAAAACTCCATTAGACATTGCCACACTGCAGAACAGACCCCATTACAGCGGTCGAGTTGCAATTAATTGGTTTCCTCAGATATCACTTAATTCTGGGAAGGCACAGAGAGATGGGAAGGACCAGGCTGATCTAAACAATAATTTCCTAAAATAACATAATCTAAATAAACTAATGAAGTGATTACATAGTTATTAATCTAATATGAAGAAGAGTCAGAAGAAAATATTGGGTATATAACAATTTAGAAAGAACAGTCAAGTTAATACCATTCTGGTTAGACTCATCATGAGGCAATCAGCATTTGTGCTTAGGGATGGATGCTGGTTTTGCAGATTAATTATATTTTGTGCTAAAAGCTGCCATTTCAAATTGTCCCATCTTCCGCTTTTTTGGTCTAATGCCCACATTCAACTTTTCAACACTCAGATGGAAGGGACCACTGCCTATGAGGCACTGCAGGTTTGGGGGTTATTTGGTTTTTTTAAGTGAAGTTAACTTTGGATTAAGAAATGTAAAGCAAAATAACCATAAAAACAGGCTCCCTTGTGTGCAGATAGAATAATCAGCAATTTGAAAATATTCTGGCCCAGGGAGGGCTCTGCACAGGCAGTCCCTGTGCAGAGAGGCAGTGGGGAGCTGCATGCTTGGGGTACAGCAGTGCCTTGGGTGCTGTGGGTGTCCCCAGGGCCAGGCAGGGTCCCCTCAGCCTGGGGCCAGTGCAGGGAGCAGATCCAGCCATTCCCACAGAGCTCCTCTGTGCAAAGCTCACTCCCTTGCATCATCAGGGTAGAGAAAGTATTTGGCTTCAGGAGAATAAATAACTAGGCCTTATAAGTCATTAAAAATGCATTACAAGAAAAATACAGTGCAGCTATAAATAGGAAACAAAGCAACTCCTATATAAACTTTTACAATTGCTGCTACTCTGACTATTTTTCACTGTCTGGTTTTAAGAGAGTTTAGCACCTGTGATCTCTGGAGACTGAGATCCCTTGAAGCTGCAGTTGTCCTGGCAGTGCACTGGCCTCTGGAACCTCCCCCCAGGTCGGATGATGAGCCTTTGGTGACAGGAGCTCAGGAGTGTGACCTGCTCAGCCTGGCTGAGCAGAGATGGGGGCTGAGGTTCTGGTCAGTCCCAAACTGGAACTTTGGTGTTCCTTCCCCTTCTCTTTTTTTTAAAGTGGAAATATTTTAATGGATATTTGTGACAGTCTGACATGTAGCAGTTACTTCCATAAAATATCACCTCTCCCTGCAAACCTCCACAGATACAGATCTTAATATGAAATAAACTCTATATAGCAAGGCATTAATCATTCAGTGATACATCATTACTGTCTCCCTTTTTGTTATTACTTAAAATAGTTGACATAGGTAACATGAAGCACTCAGAACAATTTTTAAACCTTTGTGAAGGAATAGACATGGTTTTTGAAGAAGCCAGTATTATCTCCACATTGTGCTCAGTGCTCAGCTGAAGTCAGAGTGAGTTTGTTTTCAGGGGAGATGAACTGAACTTTGTGCTTTTACACTTGAGTGATAAAGAGTTTTTGTCATCTGGTCTGATTTTCTTTTTGTCACGTCAAGCAATAAAGTGGAAGAATTTGGTGGTTGATACACCTTAATGCAAAGGAGTATTAACCTTATTTTGCTGGTACCCACAGCAAAGAAGGTACCTCACACTTTCAGCTAAATTCAGCTGTCTGATGTTCTGACTAGGAGAAATCAAATCCTGACTGCGACCCCACCATAAATACTCCACCACAGAGCACTCACAGCACTGAAACTCCCACGTGTAGCTAATAGGGTGTTTCAAGGGAAAGACTGAGCTGCCTTGGCTGGACAGTGATGAACAATTAGAGGTTGCAGGACCCAGGTGTACTGAAGAATCCACAGTTAAATATTCAGGTCAGGGAAAGTAGGCCACGGATCTAAACGGTGAATCCTAATAATCTTAATGGAATCCTAATGACCCTAACAGAGTGGAGGCGGATATTTTGTGCAGCTAACATCTTAAGAAATGTGATGTTTTCATGTGCGAGAGATCTTGGGCTGCATCAAATCCCTGATTGCAATGTAATGACTCCAACTTGTTTGAAAATAAACCGGGGCACTGCAGTGGGGTCACTCACACCTTTATGGGTGTGAGGGAGAGCAAATGAGCTCTTCTTGATATGCACTCCCAGCTGTGGAAACTGCTGGCTGAGGGTTTTTTAAAAGAACAGACCCATTGGGTTAATTTCTACAAGAAATGTGAAATTCAGCAAGCGATAATTGGAAAAAGCAATTTCCTTTCCATGAAATGTGGACTCTCGCTTTGTTTTCCTCCTAAACTCTCAAAATCCTCTTTTCTAAAATGCTCCCACAGCTGGGATCTCCTTGCTCACCCCCTCCTGCAAGGCTGTCAGCATCCCAGAGTCCCTTTAATTTAGGAATTTAACAAGTAATTCTAAATTGGGATGCTGGAGAACCTGTGATCGTATCTACCATGTCTATCCTATCAGATGTGGTTCTGTGCTTTCCCTGCCCTGAAAACAAAAGGGAAGAGAGTTGAACACATGGTATCCTCAACTAGAAAGGACTTTGCTGGAAGAGGATATTGAGTTGTTTTGTAAAGCCCAATATTACGCTTGAATTATGCCTGAATAAGGAGAAAGGACATTGTTAAAGAGCCCTAAACATTGACCATAGTGGATCTTCTTTCTTCCAAACCCTTCAGCGGGCGTTGTTTTTGGCTGGTAACGATTTGGTATTGTATTTATAAGCCGCCAGGTTAATCCAGAGAGCAGCAGGAGGGGCAGTTGCCTTAAATAAAGCTTTACAATGCTGCTAATTAAAATGATCCTTCCTCTCCCTGTGATGACTAATGAGACAGAAAGAAGAACCAGGGAGGGTTAATGAAAATGTTGCCGTGAGATTCCCTATTTTTAATTGGTCTTTGTAATGTTTTAATCTTCTTTATGGTGTGGGGGTGGAAATGGAGAGATTTTCTTTCAACCTGTCTTGCACCGTGTAGCGTGTGGCATTTGAAACATCCAGTTCTAGCTTTATATTAGGAATCTGTAACTACAGGTCTGAGGCAGTGTAGCCTTGAGATGGAAGAAGCAATTTCAGACTTAACTGAGACCAGAAACAAGAAATGTGAAAGCTGGTTTTAAGCTCAAGCTTCCAAAGCTCCAAGGGAGCATTCGTACCCTGAGGACTGGGGCTAAGATCTATTGTGAAGGATTGGCACTGATGCTCAATAGTATTTACAGCTTTAGGTCATGATGCTCTGTTAAATGCAATATTTATCCCATGAGCATGTCACAGATCACCTCAGATGTCAAGAATTCAATTAATATTCTATTTAATAGAACACACCATGACCTAACCTTTTAATACTCTTAGTGCGTCTGAGCCCTCCTTATTAGTGTCACTTTCCAACTTTCCTTCTCAGCTGATGCATCTCACAACAACTGGGATGGGGAAATTGGGAGCAGGGGGAGAGGGGAAGAGATTTAAATTACTTTTGGACCTCACTGTGAAGATTCAGCAGCTTTATCCCTTGTAAAACCTGGCTCTCAGTGGTTTAGCACACCTCACTTTCCCCATTTTTAAGGGTTGACATTCTGCAAGTTTCAACTTTCTGTCGATTCAAACCCACAAAAGGCGCCGCCAAATTTTTCATGGTTTGAGCTGATCCAGTTTCAAACAGCATTGCCCCTGCCTCATGTCACATTATTGAGCTCGGGGTCAGGGGAAACCATTTATGTGAGCAACACCTGCAGGATTCAATCTTTGGCTTCAAATTTTGTCTGTGCACTGTGGGGGTGGGTTATAAATACTCTGGGATTGGGAGATCAGCACTGCAGAGATTTCCCTGCATTGCATCTGGAAATTGTCTCAGGAAGTGAGATCCCTTGGATGCACCATTATTTTGCAGATCAGAATAGAAAATTGGAGGGTTCCTTCAATGAGCAAACAGAGCAGCCCAATGTCTGTGGTGGAAATCAGAGCCTCAGAACCAGGTTTTGCCATCCTTGTGTCACCTCTAATGAGCTACCAGCAGAAAGCCATAAAAACCAGTAAATTGTGTTTTTCAGATCATATGAATTAGAAGCCAGGCTTAGTAATCTGGTGGGATTTATAGCAAGCTTTTTTAAAGAATAGAATTAATTTTTAAAACTCCTAATTGGGATCTGCTTCAGGCTGATGTTTTTCTGTGCGAGACCTGCGTAACACATTAGAAATGGAAAGAGCTTGAAAGCAAATAAGTGTTTTGAATTACTCTGTGTCGTTGCAGCCTTTACATTTTGAGAAGAATTAAACAGCAAAGTGTTTTTGAAGGCAGCACTTGCCTGCCTTGAGGCAGGCAGGCAGGATGGGGTTAGCACAGAGAACACCTGGGAGGGGGCCACGCTATTACCACCCCTGTGATTTCAGCAAGATTTGTTGGGAAGATCAACCAATAAATACAGAGCCTGTACTGCAGCTCCTTAGAGTGGGAGGAAGAACAGACATTGTGCCAGATATTTTCATGCAACTATATTCATTATTTATGCAGAAGAAGAGATATTTCAGGAAAACAGAGCTGAACCATGAGTGACAAGGTATCTTTCCAGAGCGTAGGGTGCAGGAAAATTGCACCAGGGTTGACAGCTTTTTAATGTAGAGTCTCTATTTCATTGAATTACTGCATGTTGGCATTTCAAAAGTACAAGATGACCTATTTATTAGCTGTGAATCAAACAGAAATTACATGCTAGAAAATAAAAAAGTTGTATGTTTCTTCCAGCTGGTAAGATGCTTATCCTACAGAAATAATATATACAGAGAAGAAAACCTGCAAACAAAGGATCATCAATCACAAGGCACTAAATTTAACGTTGTAGGACCTATATTTGTCATATAATATTGCAATCCTATGTGCTTGTTCCCTTACATGTGATGTAATATTAAATGTATGTGTGTCATAATACTTTAAAATTTCACTATCCCTGCTCTGTTTTGGCTCCTATCACCCTCTTCTCCTTTTGGAGAGGGAATAGTGGCTTGGAAACTTGGCTTTAACAGTAACATGCTTGTAAATGGGCAGTGCCAGAACCTCAGGAGGAAGGTAACCAGCCACCAAACTAAATGCTAAAAACTACCAGGCCATGCAGATGGAACATTTCCCTCTGGAAAAGGCAAAAGTGGGAGGAAAAACTGACAAAAGAGCCCAAGTAGTAGCCCTGCATTTTGCTAGAGGCAAATGCAGATCTGAAGGAAATACCAACAGCATGCTATTTGAAGAGTGGAAATTCAGCTTTCCCTGGGAAGTTTGATGCCTTGGATCCGAACAAAGGGCCAGAAAGCAAAAGCTACAATTGTTGGATTTGCCAACTGACATTCAAATGAAGGTGGAACAAATTTCTGCCTTCTCTGACCTCGTGATCTTACAGAAACAATTAGATAAGGTGCAGGAGCAAAAATGTCTAAGCACAAACCTGGAGCAGTGTCAAATGTAGCTTTAAGACTGTATTTCATGTACATTTTATTTTAGAAAGGAAACAATTTTGTATACTTCCATTTTTCACTCCAAGTATCACCATCAATATGAAGAGTAAACACTACTCAGAAAAGTCCAGATGAACTTATATCTCATATATAGTGGTTTTATTTTTTAAAAGAATTAAAGTAAAAATCACAAATTGGGTGTGTAGAAAGAAGGTTTCTGGCAGGTTTCTTCTCAAACCTGGCAGTTTTGTACCCAAATCCATTCTGGAGTAGCAGCTTCCAAAATCAGGGCTCTATTATACCCCAGTGACTATGGCCAAGAGCACCAAACTCATCCTGACTTTGCAATAACCATGTCCTGAAGAGGGCAATTGAGCAATAACCTCCCAAAACAATTATAATTTCTGCTAATCCATCCATGTGGCAGAAAAGGGGAGGACAGCATTAAAAACTGCTGCTCCAGCAAGAAATGAAGAGAAGGAAAAATAGTACAAAAATTCCTGTTGACATATCTGAGACCCATTAGCAGAGGCACGTGGGGAACTTGATAAAGGCACCTTTGGCTCTGCTATTTTGCCCTTCTGGGAATCTAAAACAATCTTTCACCAACCTTAAATTCAAATCAGCTTTAGAACTGATCAGCACCACTTGGATATGTCTATTTTTACATATATATTCTCTCAATGTAATTTTCAGGCTTACCAATACAGCATCTGCTTCCTCACAATAGCTGGATAAAGCATATTTTTAAATACATGCTGATCCAGGTACATTTGCAATAGAAGCAGGGCACTTATTTCAGCTGTGCAAATTCATTCCAAGTGAACACACAGGATCTTGGGGGGAAAAGAAAAAAAAAAAAATCTATACATTAGAAACATTTAATTGACCACTTGATGTTATCCCAGTCCCTCTGTGTTGAATCCTGAATGGTAAAACTTAACATGACTCTTTTTTTGCTTGAATTATCCTCCTGCTCTTGCATATATACAAGCTACGTGCTCTAATGCAAGACTCATACATTTGTCTTCGTAATTTATCTCATTTCCTTTGGAATGGTGTCCCTCAGTGGCTCAGAGAAAGTGGAGCGGTTGTTTTAATAGATTTGAGTTTTATCTGCCTCTCTATTTGCAGCAGGGCATAATAATAATAAATTATGATACTAATAAGTAGGTTGTGCAGAATGGACTACAGTGGTACCACTTCCCTCCCCCTCCAAAAAAGTAATTTATGGGTACATTCTTGTGACTTTAGGGGTGTAATAAATTATCAGGGTTCGTTTTTCCATCCAATTTGAGGCAGTGCAGCTGTGTTTTGCAAGCAATAAACTCTCTTGTTGTATTTCTTAGCGAAGCACTGAAAAACACAGTGTGATTTTTTTTCTCTCCCTTCCCAATTATTGTTGCAATGCCTGGTAGCTTCTCTGTAGTTAAGGGTTTGCCAGTGCTTCTATTATAAACCTCAATTTTCAGGGGCCTATAACTTTGCTCTTTTAAATCATAGAGGGCTGGAACTCGGTGTACATCTCTGTCAATCCGGATGCTTTTTTTCACGGAGAAAAAGACAATTTTTTAAAGGAGTCCAGACCTCCAAATCTGAGCCATGTGTGGAAGTCAGAGACACATGGATGTGAGTAGCTGGTAATGCTTGGATACCCTTTCACCTCCTGAAAAGCCTGGGATCCCTCTTATTTGGGGCACATCCTGGGGTAATATTTGGATCCTAATTACATTTCTGGCAATGTACAAGAAGGGCAGCACCGTGTGCCACTTTCCTGCTGGAGGTTTGGGGATCAAGGACAAGGCAGCCACTTGCAGGAGCTACCTCCTTAAAGGTGATGCCCTGCTGTTGAGTGCTGGCCCAGGGTTCAGGATGCTTAAAATACAGAGGGAGTAAAGGAAACTGCAGCAATTCACCCTTCCCAAGCAGCCTCGTGCAGCCTCAGCCAACTGTATCGACCAAAATATTGTCAGAGGGTCTCTGGATTCAAGGAGAGGTTAAGAGTCTGCATGGGCCTGGTTCCCATTCCCATTCCTGCCCTCTTTGCATTCAGCCTGACACAACCAAGGGTCAAAGAAGGAAGGAAGAAAATGAAAATATACAACACCAACACCAGAACTGCACAATCCCTACAGCAACCTTGGAGACCCAGGGCTGGGAAGAGCAGTGTGTGCCCAGCTCTGCCAGGGAACAGTGAATTCCTTCCCCCTCTGCAAAATCTTACTGGATGGGGCAAAAACCCACCTGATTTTCTGACACTGCTTTGTCCAGGTGCAATTATGCCCTGCATGCCCTGCACAGCCTCTGCTCTGCATTAGGGAGTCAAACACCTTCTAACACAAGGAAGTAAAAATGATTGTGGGTTTCCAGGGTGCTCTTAGAGGGGGCATCATGGCAGGGAAGGAGCAGCTCTGAGCCCCTTTGTGCAGGCTGCTCTTCCAGCTGCTCATCTCAGGCTGCACAGCTCTGCCAGACTAATGCTGCTGCTAAAGCTCCTTCTACGTGATCAGCAATTAAGCTGTGAAGTCAGCTCCTTAATATTATGTTAACATAGTTCAGTATATTAAATGTAAAACAAGTCATAATTTTTAAAGGTACCTCGGCTTACTGAGTTTAAATGAAGGCAGCAGTAGGACTATCACAGCCATATGCAAATCACCTGCATTTTAAAGCTAACAATAGATTTTGCTTTATTGTTTTGGCATTTAACGAGTGGGAAAATAATAAATTAAGCCACATGGGGAATCCCTGGTGCTTTTACAAACTGAAGCAGTGCCCATTTGGAGAGAGAACATTCCCCATTTTTCTCTCTAGCTGCATTTCTCTTAACCCACCACCTTATTAAAGCTTATAGGGCAAAATTCTCTTCTCATATTCCTCTGGAAGCTCTTAGTCCACATTCAGCTCTCTCTACCTTCCCAGCTGTCTTTCATCCTGCCAGCTCTCTCTGCAGACAGGAAACAGGAGAAGAGTAAAGACTGGCTGGGCCATAGGGAGTCAGAAGAAAGATTTTGTCATAGTTTTAGGAGGGTTACAATAGCTATTAGAGCACAGATGCTTTTTCTACCTGTTGTAATAGGGGATGCAGCTACCAGAGCAAGGTCCATGGGACAGGCAGCTGCATCAGGCTCTGGTCAGCAGAGTAAAGGATCCATGCAGGATCCCAAATAGGGCCTCTGCAGCTGCCTGGTGTGACACCACCCTGGCTCTCTGGAGTAGTGGGGTCTCCTTGGGGCTGCACAGCCAAAGGAAGGAAGGGGTTGAATGTTTTAGCAAGATGACCTCTCTTGTTTGAAGCATTTTAAAACATGTTTTNAAAAAATAATTAAAAAAAGCCTAATTGTATTTTCATTTTAACTCATCCAGCTCTTACTGATCAAAGCCCTGAGCCGAAAGTCAGGCTCAGCCATGAGGGTCACAGAATTACAGAATATCTCGAGGTGGAAGAGACCCATAAGATTGTTTGAATGGGCAGGTGTTGATCTTGCCAGTGGCCATGTTTGGCTCTCTTATCAACAGTCAGACATGCAGCTGGAAGCAGATCAGATCGTGGATGCTTACTCCTGAATGCCATCCTGAATGTGTCTTCTCCAGGCCATGTTTTTACAAAGTCACCAAAAGGAAAATACAGCACTTGATTGCCTCCACAGCTCCTCTGTGTGAACAAGCCCAGCCCTTCCTTGTGCAGAGCAGGGATGTTCAACATGTGCTTATTTCCTGTGTTATCTGTGAGAAGTATCAATTATGCACATCCATGAACATCCCCTGCACTCACATTCCCTCAGGAACCCTTTTACCAACACCAAAGGATGGAGCAGAAATCAGGAACCAAGGCGAACCAGGCAGCCTAAAGTGAACACGGCACTGCAGC
The DNA here is from genome assembly GCA_013399915.1 of Illadopsis cleaveri. Lineage (NCBI taxonomy): Eukaryota > Metazoa > Chordata > Aves > Passeriformes > Timaliidae > Illadopsis > Illadopsis cleaveri. The sequence goes on along the minus strand of VXBB01019350.1, from coordinate 43,703 downwards.
ATTAACTGACAACAGAAAATTGCCAGGCAAAGTGAAAATTTAAACAACAGGAACATAGAAAAATACTTTGAATGGAAACCTACAAACCTCAGAGAAGTTTGGGATGTGCCTGGGGATAATTCCTCAGCTTCCCTCTCATGGCTCTCTACAATCTCTCAGAAAAGCCCCTGTGGTCTTGCCACACATGTCTGTTTTCTGTCAAATCTGCTGTTTGTCCCACTCAGTGCATTTCATCAGAGGTGTGAGAGGTTTGCTCTCACATCTACTCAACATGGGGAGATTGGAGGTAGAAGGTTTGTGCAGCCCCATGAATATATGAAGCACTCCACAAGGATTATGATTATTTTCATAATAATTCTCCACCCCTGCCTACGTTTGAAGTCAGGGATGTCTGGTGCTGAATGAGACAAGCAGAACACACACAAAAGCCCAATTAGCTCTGTATCACCAAAGCTCTTACAAACACTAATGCATTAATCATTGTAGAACTAAGAGCTGAGCATTGGTCTGTGCTCCTGGCTCAGCTCAGTCAGGTTTTAACTTGACTGATGCTGAGAGTTACATGATGAATCTCATCCATTCATCTCCACTGTGCAGGAGAGGAGACAGAAACAAAGGCACAGCACCTCACTGGCCACCCTGACCTCAGTCCATGAAGTCCCTTTGTAAAAACTGGCCAAGTCTTAGCTCAAGAACAAGCACATCCTAGGCTCAGGTCCAGGGGAGCATCAATCCTCCATGCAATGCTTTCTGTTACCCCGTTAGAAAATCGAGATGTTGCTTAAAAACATGGAAAGTCTAAATATGACATGAGAATAGACAGGGAAAGGCTAAACAGCAAAATAACTGTTTGGTTCTGCAAGAGATGCACAAACACACAAAAGCAAGCCGGCTCTAGGAAGAGCTTTTCAGATTACTTGAACATCTCTTAAAAAAAATGGATTAAAATACAGATTCCCCCTATTATTTTTCAATAATAGAAGTGCAGCACAGAACAACTCACTAGTGCCACAAACTACTTTTTCATTCCTGTTTTTGTTTCATGCTTCAATATCTTCTTCCAGCTGCTCACGTCTCCTTTTCCTTCTCCTCACTTTGATCTATTAGTTTTCCCCAGAAATGGGGTTTATAAATCATTGTAATGCAGCCCTGGGAAAGACGGTGCTTAGTGCAGGGAGAAATACATTGCAGCTAACAGCCACGGCAGGGAGGAAAACTCTCACCTCGGAGAGGGGCTTTGGCGACAGGTTACGGATGGCGCTGGGTTATTTTATGGCCGCATTCCTGCCATCAGGGGCAAGGCCACAGGGAGCGCTGCCTGCACCCTTCACAATATTTCAAGCTTCCTTCTGCAGGCAAAAACAAACCGCCCAGGGGCTCGCGAGGGAAAGGAAAGGAGGAAAAAATTGCTAAAAGAAGAGGAGGGGAGGCAGGACAGGTGGGGATGGATCGCTGGGTTCCTGCTTTTGCACCATCGCATCTTTTTTTATAAAAAAAGGAGACGTTTGTGTCTCTTGCACCTTGAAAAGATGCTGATTTCATGCAGGTCCCATCCATTGGCAGCAGTGGCAGGATCCAGCTCACTCAGGAACATTTCCACCCCTTTGTGCCGTGACTTTTGTGTTCCCATTTTGTACTTGGGAAACTTTGTTGGTGGAGGACCTCAGGACAAGGCTGAGCCCAGTGTTGCTCCTTGCTGAAATTGAGGGGTCCCACAGGAGCCACCACTCCAGTGCTGGACCACTTTAATCCCCATGAGAGCAAATGCAGGGGCTGTTTTTGTTGTTCAAAAGTCTTTTTGTATTTGAAACCTAAGGATTGAGCTTCTTCTCCAGTCACGATTTTGAAAGTTGGTTGTTGTTATTAAAAATATCATCTAGAATATGAAGCTGGGAGCAGTGCAAGGCTGGGCACCAGGTCACAGGGTGATCTCAAAACAGCCTTTCCAGGCCAAATTGGTGGAAGGGCTGTTTTAGTGTTTGTGGCACAGCACTGTGGCCAGCCTGGGTGAAGGTCTGAGCATCTTCCCAGCAAGGGGACATCCCCTGAATCCCGTCCTGGGAGTAAGGGTTAGTTCTAAATGCAGAAAACCCAACATCATCACACAGCCAGAGAGACAAACCTTCGTCAGCAGGGGTTTCTATGCTTATCTCCTGCCCTGGAGTGCAGCATGGATTAAGGGAACCCACTGCCAGCCCTATTTAATTAGGGAGGAAATCATCATAACTTCCTAAGAGCAGCACAGTCACATGCAAGCCACAGGCACTTTGAAGCACTTGCTGTGTTTTTAGGATCACCAGCTCCTAATAAGACCACCCCGGGCAGACACACCATCCTTTAGTTCCGAAAGCACACAAAAGAGACACCATGCTGGAATCTTACTTCTATCTTTAACAAAGCATTACCCCCTCCTCACCCTCTTCCCCATAATTGCCTTGTTATTGTCATTGGTGCCATTGTTCATTGGCTCGGCCCTAGAGAGGCCCGAGGGAGCAGTTCTGCCTTAGCTAAACCAATATCTCCTGCAATAACCCCCTGCAGTTTCCCCTTTGCTATCCCATGTTGAATAAATCCTCCATCTCTGTTTGCTGAATGATCATAAAGATATGATTGAAGTTTCAGATTTATGGTTTCCTTCGAATCGAGGAGCAACTCCAATAATGCCAGAGCCTGTTTGCTGACTGTTTGCTGACAGGATATACAGAAAGGGAGATTTGTAAGAGCAAAAACAGGAATGCAGAGATTAGAGGCAGGTATTTTTTAGACATGCAGTGCACACACATGCAGAGGGGTTGGACTCACACACACTCACTGCCAGAGCATCCTCTGTCCAAGGATCTCGCTGTGGTTCCCAAGCACCCTGCCAGGCAGGGTGTGCACACAATATTTCACTCTAACAGCAAATCTGTCTCCAGCAGCCACACAAGGGAGCCACAAGAATTGGTTGCTGGGTAAAGGAGGATCCTAACTAAAGATCTCGCTCAGCTGTACTGAAAACTAAAGTGGTTGTTGAAGGCTGGCAGAGGGCTCTGTGTTAAGGTGGCCCTTACTGTCAGGCTCAGGCTCCACATGCCTCTGAACTGTGTTCATGCAATCCCCTGGATGCCCGGGATGTTCTTTGGGGAGTGCAGAGAAACCCTCTGGCTCCTATGGGAGAACATCCCAGATGTTTCCTCTGATCAAAGCACCAACATCCAAAAAAACCCCACCAAACGGGCACTGCTCTTACAAAGAAAAGCAGCTGCCTCCTGAGGACACCCAGCCTTGCACCTCCCTGCTGAGGCAACAGCCTCCCAGGGAATGTGGTGCAGGATTATGACCTTCAAATTGGGATAATTATCACCTTCTCCAGTGCTGTTGTCTTGGCCTGGGTGTCCTCCTTTCCCTTCAGCACTTAGTGAGCCATCTCCACTATACAGCTGGATCCCGGGAATTGCACAGCATGGGGCACATTGCTATTCAGATTCAGGTCAATATTAGTTTTTTAATGAATAAACCACCGCAAAGCTGCAGTGAAAACAAAGTTTGTGACTTTGGTGTCAAAAATCTGAACAGAGCATCCAAAACGCTTTCCCTCAGCCTTGCGGCCGCAGCGCATTTGCCTTTCCCTGATTCACAGCCATTTATGCTCATTCCCACTTCAACAAAAACCTATAAAACTCTTACAGCGTGATGCAGTCCTAAATTAAATGCACTTTAACACTGCTATATAACAAGGGAGTCTTTGCTCTTTTAAATTAATGCATGCAGCTGAGAAGGGGACCTTTCCTGGAAAATTTATTCCGCTTTATTTGGAGAAAACCCCACCTCGTTCCACCTTCTCTGAGAGCAGAGATGATTTTGTGTGTTATAATGAGGAATTTGTAATAACGAGAGCATTGTGTGTTCGAGTAACTACGAAGCCAACAACAGAAGACTTCTGTGAGCAGCAGTGTTTGTGTGATGTATGGTAATATTTTTCCTCAGTGCATTACAAAAGAAAAAAGCAAGATAAAAATATCTTCCATTTTCTCCCTAATTTGTAGTTTTCTGGTGTTAGCAAGGCTTATAAGACACATGCTCCCAATTAGCTGCTCCTCTTAATTTAAATGCTTCATAAATTATCTCCTGCGCTTGTGGATTATCACTTCATAATGCGAGTTAGCATTTAAATAAATAGCTGCGATGTAGGAAATTAGAGAGGTTTACAGTCTGAGGCAGCAGCATAATGAAGGAAAATACCACAGCAGCTGAACAGGGGTTGGGAGAGATGTGATGAGGCAGAGATTTTTTTTTTTTTTCCCCTTTTACCTTTTAGCAACCAAATTTGGACTGCAGCAGGGAAAATATGGGTCAAAACTCCAGCAGAGCAGGAGCTTTTTGTAATGGCTGAACACGAAGGGAACATGGAGAATTCTTGAGCACATAAAATGTCTGATTTAGCAAATATGATGCAATTAGGAAGTGACTTTTTTGTGCCAACTCTTGGTTGCCTCAGAAGGTTGCCCCTTTGAAAGCAATTGGGCTGTTCATGTATGTCATACCTGAGCAGTACCCAACCCCTCTGTTCTATCCTTTAAAAAAAAAAAAATAAATGGGACTGGAGACAAAAACAGCAGAACAAAGCAGAGCTGGAATTCTATTGAGAAAATTTGGTGGGGAAAGCAATGAGGGAGTCAGATGTAGAATTATGGGGAATTCTAGAAATACATATAGAGAGAGACAGGGAAGAAAGCAAGCATTCATTTGTAAGCCACATAACTTCTACCATGTTTTTAGCACCATTAATAAGAATCAACCTATAGGCAGTGAGAGTTTTTAAACACTGGCAGCAATTCCCCACTGCTATTTCAGCCAATTTCATACTGGCTTGTCCTAAATGTAGAAATTATTGTGCTAAAATGTAGAAAATTACGAAGACAGGGTAGGGAAAAACCTCATGACAGCTCCTTGGAGGATTAAGGCTCTCTCCAGTGCTTGCTGGTCTTGACTTTGGTGTCACAGCTGCTTTTTCTGCCACAGGAGAAAACTCTGGGCAGGACTCCACCCTGTGTGACTGCCACTGAGCTCCTCAGGAGCTGCAAACAGGCACCAGTGGGCTCAGGACTCTGTGGTGTTTGTCTTGCAGAGCACCCAAGGTCGAGCACTGCAGCTCTGGGAAGTTCAGCTCTCACAGCTCCCTGCTTGCTCACACGCACACAAAATGTCAAAATCATGGATTTTTTTTTCAAAAACACTGGAAAATCATAGCAGCCTTGACAGCCTTGACCAAAGTCCAGCCTTAGGCAGGAGTAAAGTTATTAGTTGCCTTATTTCCTGGAGAAAGCCTGACACATTAGGATTTCACAGCAGCTGGCTGTAAATGTAATGGGCAGGGTGTGATTTTGCTCCCTGGGTTTTGCAGTTACATTTCAGCTGGTTGAATACATTTTGCTGTAGGACAGAGCAAATGATTCGGGCAGGTTCTTGCATCAGCACAAGGCCCTCGGTGCTTAATGGGAGTTGTGCCCAACTGACAGCATGATTTGAGTGGCCGCTGTATTTAATATTCTTCAAGAGCGGGGGTCAAATTGTCTCATCATTTACATCCCTACAACCCTGCTGATCCCAGGGGAACTGCACTTCCTCTGAACTCCACAGGAATGAACATGGGCTACTGGACTGAAATCTGCTGGAAGATTTCTGCCTGGACCCCTCAGGATTCAGGTGGAGTCTGCAGCTGCTGCTTCGAGACACAGTTCACCCTGCAGAGAGTTCGAGTCAGCACAGCAGGAGCCTTGTTTCATCCTATAATTTTCTATTCCAACACGTAGTGTTTAGAAAGTGAAAAAGGGACTGATCCCACTCCAACCAACATCTGAAAGTTTGCAGCTCTTCATCTCTCCAAGTTTCCAGGTGCTAAAAGAAAGGCTCTGGGGGCCAAACTGTACCTGTGCTCAGCCCTGAAGTGGCTCTGTCCTCTGGGGCATATTTGCATCTCTGTTATCACTTTGTCTTCTGAACCAGGCAGGAATGGCCACAGGTGCTCCTAGCTTATTCTGTGCCTGAGCCTGATAAGCCTCAATTTCTCTGGACTACGAGCACACAGAAACCAGCTCTTCTGTCCCAGCTGCAAGGGCTCTTCAGGTCTAAGAAAAACCTGGCAGAAGTCTTGAATTCTGAATGCAGGAGACAGGACTGGAAGCCCCAGGACTGGATTCCTTCAGGGAGATGGTGCCACTTTTTTTACAGAACCACCTTTTCTTCCTAAAGGGCATTTTAAATAATAAAATTGGAAGCTGCTGCATATCTTTCCAACTGATCTACTAATCATATTTCTTCAAATTTTATATCCCTGACCCTTGTAAAGGGATTGCAAGGAAGGCATTTTTTAAGCTGCATTTTAATAAGTCAATATGAAAGCTCAAAATTATTTAAAGCTTCTTAAATAGGATTATATTTGATTTCTTGTGGGAATAGTGAGGGATAGTCTAGTAAAGACGTTCTGTCCTGCTGAGGTTTTATTACATTAAAGAAACAGCATCCTTTTTTAACAGCAAAAACTTTATCTATTCTCTAATGAAAATGGAGATTATTCTGCACATGAGGTGACTGAAGTTGGTAAGTTCCTACATCTTTGATCAGAGATTAGAGTTTCTCCTTGAGTGAAAGCAGAGAGATTCCTGAACCAGAGGTTCGCCTGAATTTAACAAGTTGCCTCCTCATCTAAAATATTTGAATTTTCTTCTAGGAGGTACCACAAGTGTATTGACTTCAGACAAATTCTGCTGTGAAATAACAGGTAGCTCTCAAGGCAGCCAGTATCTCATTTGCAGCCAGGGATTTAATTTGTCCTAAGAATCAGAGGTCTGTGCTGCTGGGGAACTATTTTACTATATAGGAAATGTCATATCCAGTCGCTCTGAAAGGCCCACAGTCAAATTCTCACTTGAATTCAACTCCTTTAATGTCAGTGTGACTTATATAAAGGCTATACTGGCAGCACTTAGCTTACCATGTTCTGTTGCACCCAAATAAAAGCAGGGGAGTGAAATAAAAACTACCTGCATGAAGTTGGAGCAGCAGCAGGGAGTTACATGGTGTAAGCAGCAGCTCCACTGAGCTGAGTTGCTCTGGACATAATCTGGGCCAACATCTGGCCTTGAGAGCATAAAGGGATTTTTCTTGAAGTAGCAGATGGGGAGGTTCAAAGAACAGATATTATTAAGGATGAAACACAAAGAAAAGGTCATAACTGCTGAAAGGGGACAGAACCTTTAAAAAAAAAAAAGAAAAACCAAACCAAAAAAACAAAGCCATTGTCCATTCTCTTTAACAATTAGAGAATGTTCTCTCATCCTCAAGTAGCCCACACCCCTCTCTCAGCTAAACCTCAGTGTCTTCACTGAAGCCAGTCATTGAGCATTCCCTGGCAGAATTTGACTTCAGGATTTGCAGAACAGCAAAAGTAGCCCCAGGGCTGTGGTTTTCAGGAAAACGACAACCCCACTACACCCTTTCCAGTTCCTCTCTGGCCCTACTTTTCCCTGAAAATCAACAGCAAAGATGATAAAATTACTTTTTTTGCCAAGGCTTTGCATGCTATTCTGCCCACATTTTATCCTGAGCTTCCAAAACTGCTGCCACATCAAAGACAGAATTATTTTCCTGATTTTCCCACACTGATCTGTCCATCCATGCCTCCATTTTCCCACTGATGTTGCTTGTAGGGAGGACAAGGACTCAGAGAAGTCCTTCTGCATCCAGCTGCTCCAGGACCACCCCATGCTGTCCCAAACCTGCCTGCCATTGTCCCTAAATGTCCTCAAATCTATCCCAGGCTCATTCTGTCTCTTAGAGGTGAATGGTGGTTGTAGCTCAAGAAAAATCAGGCACAGGTAAGACCTCACTCAGCAGTAGCTGTAACCTGCACATTCATTTAGCCTGAATAACCCGTCCCTCCTGCCAAGGGCTTTGTCTTCTGACTACAGCCCACATTTCTTCCTCAGGGCTGAGAGCAGGCAAGGGCTGATGTGAACTTCACAAGCTGTGACACCCTCTCCAGAAACACATGTGCTTCTTTGACCTTCAGCGCTGGCACAAAACCCTTACACAGACACAAATTTATCTTAAAGTCAGGAGCAGATTTAATAGAGCAGGAGAAGATCGTTTTCAATATTTCCATCTCAATTATAGTCAAACACCTCGGTGAGTCTCAGCCTTTGGGGCTGTACCCGGGCTGGCTGCTCCCAGCGTGGAGACTGTCGGCAGAATCAGCAGAAATAGCACAACTGGGCAAGGTGTTGGTGATTTATCAATGCTGAAGTAATTCATCCTGACACGGAGGCGCCGAGGAGGAGCTCAGGGTCCAGCAGGTGCCCCCGAAGACCTGAGAGTTATATGGTGCCACACATCGACAGTGGCAGACCTGGGATCTGACTCCTTAGCAAAAAACATCCTTTTTATTTTTTTTTTTCAAACAGCAGAAAGAAGCAGTCTTGTTACAGAGAAAGGCAGTTTTAACAGTTGCAATGCCCTACTGCTAAAATTGTCCCTCCGACAGCACATTATCTACTAACTCTATAAAGAGTGACTAATATTGAGAGTCCTGGAATTTTGGGACAAACAGGATTTTTCAATGGAAAACTAGAAGGTGAATACACCCATGAAGACAAATGCAAGTATTGTGTACGCAAATACTCTCATATCTGCCTGGCCCTTTAAAGCCAAAATGATAGAGTTCATTTGCATTTAGATCTCTTTGGCTCCCTCTTTTCATCTAAAGACAAATCCTCACAAAGGCTGCTTAATTAGACCAAATTAGATTTCCACCTAGTGGCTTGTCATTCATTAGAAAACGCTGTTCTTTTTTTCAGTTTTGGTAATTATAAGCTGGTCTCGCGGTGTTCACTTCAGGTTCAAAGTCTGACTTGCATTCATGATTTTGTGCAGATGAGAGGGAAATTATTCAGTGGCATCAAGTCTGCCCATTTTACAAGTTGGATAAAGATCATCGCTGGAGTCTTTTATGTAATGGGGTATACTCTTTCTTAAGTCTTTAATGATTAATTGTAATAGCACATCTCATGGCAATGTTCAAGACTAAAAGCTAAGTGCAAACAGTCGGAATGTGCAGTGACTGTATCAGACAGTGGGTGCTCCCCTGGACTGGGGTTTCTGTGTCGGGCTCTCTGTGTGTGGCCCTGGCTTGTTGGTGTTCCAGCCCTGTTGGGAGCAAGAAAATGGCAAGGGGCTGGTGCCAGGGGTTGTGTAGGAAGAACCTGGGCTGGAAGTGCTGTTTGCCTTCTCTCGTTGCCCTCTCTAACCCAGTGAGAGGGATGCCTCTGCTGCCGGCCTTACACCAAATGTGGCTTCCAGAGGGCAAAATCGTTCAAATCCACACCTGACACTCAAAGGCTGGTGTCTAATAAGGCTGCAGCCCCCAGGGCAGGTCAGTCAGGAGCACAGGTTAGTGGAGATTGCACTTGTAGATGTACTCTGGGTTAGCAGCGTGGCTGCCCTGTCTGGAGTATTTGTAATGAAAGGAGTTAAACTCACAGCAAGATCCTTGAGGTTTGCTGTTTCTGACTCCAAAGGCAGCAGTTTGCCCAACCATCACCCTTTTTTCTGGAAAGAGAAAGATTCTTACACTGCTATAGAAGATTAGGATGATTTGGTCTCACACTCTTCTCTCTCCAGTCCAAACTCCATTCCCTACATGAGCACACTGATTCCCTGCCTCAGTTTCCCCTTTATTACAAAGTATTAATGCTCAGTGGCATGTTTTGAAACTTAATAAATCAGGGACAGATCTTGTGGTGGTCCATCAAGCAAAACTTCCTTTGGCTTTGACCTTTAATGCTCATGAAAAGCTTTGAAGACAACTGCCAACCTATTATTAATAATCTTCTTGAGAGTGGAAGTTACAAGCAGTTGGCACCAGGCAGCCCAGCAGCCACCAGCCCCTGCTAGGATTTCTTCTCCACTAACAAACCCAGATTTTTCAGGTGTGTTTTTATAACAATATTCTTGTTTTCCCTTTTTTTTTTTTTTGTGAGAAAGTTTTTCCTTCCACCTTTAAAAAAAAAATCTCATCAAATTTGCCTTTCTCAAAACACTGAACATTCCCTTTCTCATCTACCTAAACCTGATGTTGAGTTACTGTCCCCCAGAGGCTTTCAGTAGCTCAGTTCTGATGTATCCCTGCACTTTGTAGCTCACTGCCTTCTTAGAGTGTAATCAAACATCAAGCTAAGTAGCAAATAAATCTCCCGATCTCATAAGCTGCACAGCAAGATCATGTAAATGCAAATGAAGGGCTTGATTTCAAGCTGTCGCGGGGGGAAGGAGGGAAAAATGCTGGGCCTTGTCACTGCAATCACTTCACTCTGCAAGTGCAGTAAATCTGCAATAATAATAGTAATGGCAGCGTGACGGGAGGCTTTACTGTACAAGGGGGTGTCATGAAAAGAGGAACAGAAGGTAGGAAGGAGGCAGGGCCTGGCAGGCTGAAAATGCACCAGCACAGAGTTTGCAGGTGTCCACAGGGCAGAGCCAGAGAGGAGGGGAAGGGGCAGCCCTGGCTGAGTCAGAGCACAGAGGATTCATGGATTTGCCCAGCATCCCCTCCCAGGGAAAGGCTGCAGAGGCAGGGATTAAAAATCCACATCTCAGCCTCTTTCTGTACCTCTCTGCATGGACACGTCTCCCACCTCTCTCAGTCGTCTACGGAAAATTGATGCAATGTGTGTTGCTGGGCCATGAACACCAGGGGATGGAACACAAACAAGTCTTGCAACAAAACCTGGAATCCTTAAAAATTTTGCCCCTCCTTAAACCTTTGCAACGCCTCCATCTCTAGAAACAGACCCCTTTCAGAGCCTTCCTCTTCCCTCACAGCAAACATTTTCCCACACTCAAATAGAAATCCAGGGCTCAAGCCTAGGCCTGCACAGATCAGAAACTACCTGGCAAAGGCTGGGGATAACTCAGTACACCCAACAGCACTCACTTTTCAGCCAACCAAAGTATCCCCACTGACCAAAGACGCCCAGCACTGCACCATGACCAGTGGGAGCACGGCACCCTCCAAACCCAGCCCAGACCCACCTGGTTCAAACAGGGGAATTATCATGTCTAAAAGAAAAGGATTCATCAGCCAAGCCCTTAAAGACAGTTTGGGAGAGCAAACAAAGCTTCAGCTCACATCTCTTGTAGCCCTGAGAGGTGTTGATCTCTGCTGGGTGCTCTGGGAATGCTTCAGGAAAAGGTCTAGAGCTGTCTTTTCCAAACTGGCTGGATAAACAGCATTTAGGATGCTGGATTTTCCTCATTGAGGTCGTAAAGGGAGAAAACTTGCAGAAGGTACCCAGAGAAAATTAGGACCGCCTGGGATGCAGAGAGAGACGGTTTTAATTAGAGCCAAGAGGTGGGAAATAAGGCAGAGAAATGACATCTTAATGAGGTTTAATGAAGTTGTCTGCTGATGGGCACAGCTGTCAGACAGATCTGTATTCCAGCCAAGCAGCTTTGTGACAGGCTAAACCTGAACACAGGGAACGGTGCTGGAACTGGGGGAGAAAGGAAAAAAAAGACCTTCTGCATCAACTTTGGCTCAGTTTCCCCACTGCTTTATGACAGAGCACATCTACAATGCCCCAGGACAAACAAACGAAACCAGCCCATGAGCTGGAAACAGCATTTTACTAATTTATGAATGAGAAAGGCTGTAATCTTGGGTTACACTGAGCAAGATTCATTCCTGCTACATCCTTCCCCTTCTTTGCTTTTGTAGGTAAAAGATGTTGGCAGGCAACCAGAATCCTCTGAGTTCGCTGATTTTTCTTCAGGCACAGATTCTCTCCATGTTCAACATATTGGACCAGATTTTTTTTTTTTAATTAATTATCCAGCACCTTCAGCTTTATTTATTCAGTGCAAAGTGACTGTAAAATGCCACCTGATCATAAAAGGAAACAGCATGCACTCATTTTGTGATGGAGTAAACACCCAACTGTGTTAACTTCAGGTGCTCTGCAGAAGGGACTCTTTAAATCCCGTCATTTCTTCCATTCTACAGAGCTCTGCGCTCGAGGGTCTGGAAGCAGCTTTGCCACAGGTTACAAACCTCTCTCCTTTCCTGCAGTTTCTCAGTGATTCTTCTCCCATCTGACACACCTTTGCCACCATAGCAGATTTCTGACCTCACTCCCCTGATCCGCTACCAGACCATGATCCCAGAAAAACACCTTTCCTCATGCATCTGAGGAATATGACACCATTTCCCTTGTACACTGGTGACAACTGATCTAAAAATAGCTGTAAATACAGGAGGACTAGATCAGCAATGAAAGCTCCTCTATCATCGCTGGCAGCGCTTTGGGCGCTTTGCGCGAGCTCCCGGCGCACAGAGTGCACATATGGCTCGTCACTGCCGGGTGGCACCGCAGCCCTGGTGGCACTAAAACCCCACTCTGTCCCCTCCCGCTCGGTGCTGCACAGGGGACAGTCCTTCCCTGTCCTGGAGGCTCACAGGAGGCAGGTGGGGAAATGCAGCCACTTCACTGAGTCGATGGTTTTTAGAAAGGGCTGTTTGCAACAAAGGAACTGTAGTTTCACACAGGGCAGGTCCCTAAAACTCATTTTCTGGTGATCTTGTGCTCCTGAGAGCCATGGAAATGCCACACCTCCTTTAGAGTGTCAAAAGTGTAAAAGTTTGAGGAATTACAAGCACATTTTAGAGATCTTAATACAGAGCCCTCTAGAAAGGTGCCTGTTCTGGACGGGGGTTATTAACCCTCACTCTCCAGGCAAAACTGGCTCAGTGAGTTTTGCCTGAGCTGAGGGTGATGCAGAAGAGTACATTGGAAAGCAGCCACCATGCTGGCAGTGTACAGGAGCTGCTCTGAGGCCTGGCCAGGATTTGCACAGTGCTGACTGGGAGTAAAAAGAAAATTTTGGTGTGGATGATGCTCCTACACAAGCAGCTCCAGTGAGCTGAGTCCCTTATCAACCTGCACAGCCTCAGCCTGCCATGGTGGGAAGCTGGAGGTGGTTCATTTGCCGTTTCTTTTTCACTGTGTCTCTGCAGAAAGGCCTGCATTTGATTCAGCAGCTCCTGACCCAGAGTGTTCATTCTGCAGTATGATAATGACCATCCCAATGTCAGTGTTCAGTGGGTCACCCATGAGAAGCACCAGAGTGGTATTTCAGCACTTTCATTCTCCCAACAAGACCTGCCAACACCTACAACACCCCAGATCTTCTAACACCCTCCATGTAAAATAACCTGTCCCAAAGCACCCACATCCTGCCCTCAGGGAACTGGCTCAGTCTGCTCCAGCTTTCCCTGTGCCAGGCTCTCTCCCCTTCCTTCCTCTGCCGCCTCCCTTTCAAGCAGACATGAGGTTTCAAGACACATCCTGCAGTGACTTCACCATGGAGATGGCAGGGTGGAGACGAAAGGGTGAGGGGAGGTCAGTTAATCCCACAGACACCACCAGGCTGGGACACACATGAGCTGAGGAAGAGTTCTTTTGAAAACTAAATAGAAATTATGTTATTGAGCTGAAGTTGTTTTCTGTGCTATAAACCCCAGGCTCTGCTCTCCCTTCTTCATCCCCCTTATCCTCCTCCTGCAGCATGCCTGGTGTCTTGATTATTCCCAGGCAGGAGCAGCCATGTGATTGTGCTTGGAGAAGATTTTGTCAGTTTTCTGGGAGGATGCAGAATTTGGAAATGAAATAACTCGAAGTAAAGTTAAGACTACCTGCAGTCTCCTCAGCAGACACCACAGCTGGGCATCTCCACCAAAGAAGAGCTTAACCAAACAGGAAGACTTCAAGTCTATATCTATTGACTCAGGATCCCTATTTCCAGCAAGGCTAGATCTCTTTATAACTCAAAACCAAACCTGTGTGAAATTCAGCTCCTTTTTGCACTGTGGCACTCACTTGTGCAGTGGGATTCAAACCCTTCCCAAATGGACACTCCTGGTATTGTGGCTGTGTTCTGTTACAAACTTCTGTTTTCAGGGGCTTTATCTTATCAGAAAAGGTCTTTATGCTTCTCTAATAATGCTCTATATGCTTCTCTATTCCCTCTTCTGCAGCCAGAACTGGGGAAGTCCAAGAGAAACTGCTACCCCCTGCCAGGTCCTGATTTTACCTATGGGATGTACATGCACAGGAGAGATGGAGGAGTCCCTGAAGGTAGGAGGACATTGCCCCTAAAACACAGACCTGCAACCAAGTCCTAATGCTAGTAGGAAGTCTCCTCTCTTTCCCACAGCTCTTCAGGACTTCTCATCAAGCTGGAAGTGCAGAACTCCAACGTTTACTGACTTACATTAATATTACCCCAATTGCTTGGTGACCAGTGAAGTGTCTCTGTAACACTGGAAACTTTCAGAGGCTCACACAGAGCCCAAGCAGGGAGGGTGTACCTGCAAAAGGTGATATACCTGGGCACTGTCATAACTTTATCAAGGCTCCTGCTTTGTGCCCTCTGGGACAATTTCCCTGTAAATTCAGACATCCTGAGCAATCCAGGGTGGAGGGTGAGAAGACATCCAATTCAGATGGGATACAGGATGCAGTGGGACAGGGTATAAAGTTCACAAAAGCAACTTTAGCCACACAAAGACCCCCATACACAGTGCACATCAATCTGCTTTCAAATTTCAAATCTCCAAACAGGAGCTAACCCAGATGCCTCCTCTTTTTTTCTACTTCCCTCCCTCTCCAGCCATAGGCCACTGGGANAGCCACACAAAGACCCCCATACACGGTGCACATCAATCTGCTTTCCCAAACAGGAACTAACCCAGATGCCTCCTCTTTTTTTCTACTTCCCTCCCTCTCCAGCCATAGGCCACTGGGATTCAGTGAAGGCCAAGCCTCGTAAAAGGGTCATGCCCCGAGACTTCGTGGCCATGGGCAGTGGGGCTGTGACTGAAGGCTGCACCAAAGCCCGGGAGTTTGCTCTGTACTACAAGTTCAAGGACACCCGCCAGATAGACAAGGGGATACTCAGATATGGTGGCAAGGCACCTCCAGGCATGACTTTCGGCAGGCCATCACGGTAAGGGGGAACATTTGGGCTCTCCTCAGGATGAAATTATCCCTTCCTACCCTCACACTTACATCTGCTCAATCTCTGCCACCACAGTCCCCAAAACAGACGTGTCCTGAACCTGGATATGCTGAGTCACGGCATCACATCCCTGTCTGATGACACTTCTGTCAGATAATCAACTACCTGAATCTAACATATGTGCCACAACACAGCCTCATTTCACCTGTGGTATTAAGGGCTTGAAGTCTCTTAAAAATATCTTCAATGCCAACCCTTTAATCTAAAGGAATATGAAGAGCTGTCAGCCAGAAAATTGGCATCCCAGGGTCAGAAAATCACAGCAACAGCATTTCTACCTGTCTGCACTGGTTGAAATACTTTGGTGGAGTTAAAGATCAGTTCAAGTTCTTTATTCTACTCTCCCCCACTTAGTTCATTGCCCTGCATTGGGCAGAAATTGGGAGTAGAGCAGGATAGAGGCAAAGAAGCTTCTCCCTGCCAGTGCAACTCCAGCACAAACCAGTGCTCAAAGCCTCTGAAAGTCCTGCTACTGCTGGAGCCCAGAGGGGTTTCTTGCTCTGTGCAGGTCTGGACCAGACATTAGGTTTTATTTTAAGAGCCAGATAATAATCACTACCAGAAAAATAACAGCTACAAATTCTAGAGAAAAGACATGATAAACGGCACCGTGTATTTTACATGATAGTAAATGGGCTTTGCATATGCAAATTGAATGGATTTTAAAATGGTATTTAATGACAATTTTCGTAGCAGACATTAACATTAATTGCATCAAAATGAAAATGTAGCATTAGCTTGCTGTTAGCTGCAAATGCCCCAGCTATAAAGCTTTATCTTTATCAGTATCAGCCCTCACCGATGTGACAGGGCTGCTCTGCAAATTGCAGGCAAAAGGGCTTTTATGCTGCAAAAGTATCCCCCAATGCAGGCCAAAATCAACATCAATTTTGCTTTATTTCTTCATAAACGGAGGTTAAATGGCTGCCTGTAAGAACCCCAAGCATGCTTCAAAAGTTTTAAGGAAAATCTGCAGACCCCACAATGGCAGAAGTAGTGAGAAAGGGCTTTTAATTGAAAGTTATTATTGTACAACTTGCCTGCTCCTTAATAGCTACCTTTTATGCAGACTGATTGTATTTATCCCTTTACTTTAAAAGCACGTTATAGATAAAACCGAATTACTGGGATTATCAAGGAGTTGTTACAGCCATTTTGGTAAAAGTGGGAGTTTAACACACTTTCCCATGACTGGCAAGAGACCAGCTTTGGTGAGCACTCCTGGGACAAGCTGGTCCCTGGTCACAGCTCACCAGGTTCAGCAAGACCCATCTTCCTAAAAATGACCTAGTTGTCAATGGATTTCAGTTGGGTTTGGACTCTAAGCCCTGTTTGACTGTGATCTCAGTGCTGCTGCCTGGGGAGGTGCTCCCAAGTAAGGCACATGCTTGTCTGGAGGCAGAAGAAAACAGTGGCAAATGATCTTTTTTCACAACTCCAAGCACTTCATGTCTTTAAGAAATAACAGATCTGATCAACATCTCAGGTGCAGTGAAGTTTTTTCAGTAAGAGCAGCTCCTGCCTGTCATCCCCCAGCACAGACAGGGTGGCTGAGGAGCCCAGAGAGCAAAGGTGCTTTCCCATGGCACTGCAATCAGCTGGAGACACCCTGCCTGATGATGGGGTGCTCTGGGACAGCCCAGAATCCCAGTGCAGACCCTGTTGCAGCTCTCTGCACCATGGGAATTGCAGCTGGTGCCAGCCCACAGCCTTGGGGCTGGGCTGCTTCCCTGGGAACACAAATAACTCAGCAGCTGTCCCAGGAAGGGGTTGGGGTCAGTGGGTAATGGGCAAGGGGCTTCTGGAGCCCTGGTAACTCATGTCCAGCCCCTCCTCAGGCCCTGGGCTGTGCTGCTAAAGGCTTCAGTCTCCTGGAGACACCAGGGTCAGGAGTTCTCCAAAGGCTCACAGGTTGGAGCTCTCCTGGATCATCGCAAATAGAGAGCACAAAAGCTGTGGTTGCTGTTAGTGCCTTGTTAATCACTGCCTGGCCCTGCTGCTGCTCTAACTCAGATCACTTTTGCCTCTGCTTTCTGCTCACGGTGTGTGCAGCATTTCACCAGGCAGCCTCAGACATTGCAGCAAGCTCTCTGAAGCTTTGAGGCCTCTTTCCTTTCTTTTCCTGGGATATTTACCTTCAAAGGTCACCCATACCCCTCTATAATTCCCCCTGGGCACCTTCCAGGGGAGAGAAACGCTGCTTTTTGCTGATTCCCCCCCCCCATTCTCTCCCTCCCTTTTCCCAGAGTAATGTTTGCTACGAATCATGTGGCCAGCTTTGTTGTGAGAGTCATAAAAAGGACATTTTTCATCTCTCCTTTTTCCTGCTCTCGCTCCCTTCTCTCTCTCAGTACCAGACAGAGATTTATTCCTTCCCTGATGCCTGTGGCATTTGGAGCTGGGAGGGGTCAGGGGAGGCACTGATGGGACATAACAGATAATGCAGTGATTCCCCAGGGGCTTGTCCAGCTCTGGAGCCGATCCATCAGCAGGCAGTGCTCGTGCCAAGGTCAGCAGTAACGAGGCTGTGCTGGGGTCCCAGCCTCCCCCATGGGGCATCCTCCAGTTCATGCTCCAGCTTCTGAGCTCTACAAGAGCTGCCTTGTGCAACCACACTTGCAGGAGAGGACACATCCACGGAGTGCAGGTGCTGGGCTAACAGCAGACAGGCTCAACTTCGCCTCTCCCAGCCCTCCTCCCCACCACACACAGGTCCACAGGCTCATCTTCCATGGAAAATTCCCATCTTTGACAGTCCCCTTCAGGAGCTAAACCCCATCCACGTGCTCTGTGAGCTGCTAAAGGCTCCTCTCCTCCCAGGTCTTTTCATTCAGAATAACCCCACCGGTGTATCCAACCCCCACACTCTGCAACAATGACCTTGTTTTATAAGGAGGAGGCTGGAGAGCACTGAGTGGGCTGGAGTTTGATGATACTGGAGACCTAAAGGCACAGAGGGTTTGTGAAGACCTCCAGGATCTTCACTGGTGTCACCTCAGCTATTCAAGGTGCATTTGGAAACCTCAAAGCTGTCCAGACCTACATTTATCCTCCTGACCACCTTTTCTGACTGAGCTTCACTGGGCACTGAAATCAGCCAACATTAAAGGATCATTTTTGGAATGAGAAGTAAACACAAAGACATGGATGCTGTCTACAGCTAGATTTTAGATGCTATTGGTCTGTGCAAGGTCACACAAGGAGTCTGAAGCCAGAACACTCCAGCACACAGTTGGTACCCCGAGCACCAGTTCTGTCCCCAGGAGTGAGCAGGGCAGAGTGCACCCTCAGCATGGACACACTGCCCAGCACTGCCAGGGCTGCTTGGAGAAAAAAGCTTCCAATCACCTCTTGGTGAGCATCCTAATTCTGCCTGCTACGCCCCAGAACCTATTCCTGGACACGAGGACTGCACAGACGTGCCATCCTCTGCCATTCTGCACCTGTACCTGCTCCAAACCCTGCATGGCCATAACCCTGCCTCCCACGGGCTGCCATGCACTTGGCAGTTGGCCTGGAGGTTGGGCTGACCTTGGGTGTGCTGGCAGGATTTCCCTGGCACTCTGTCATCCCCAGGGCTCCTGCCGGGTCCCCCCCACTGTCTGCCTTCGCTTCAACTGTCCCTTTCCTGAATTTTACAGCCCATTTTCCTTCTGTCTTCATCTCCTGCCTCCATTCCACCTCCCATTCTCTAAAACTGCTCTTAGTTCTTTGGCAGCTGTTTTCATCATGTTCCTGCAGCAAACTCACCTCTCCAAAGCGTTTGGTCACTGCAATCTCTCTTCTTCAAATTTTTACACTTGGCCAAGGGCATCACTTACCCACTACCTCCTCTTTAATTGGTATCATTTGCAATCATTCCAACCTTTCATCTTCCCTAAGAAGAGAGATTTCTATGCTCATGCTCTGTTTAGCAAATGGCCATTCCACCCAAAGTGTCCGTGCCGTTTGCACACAGCCAGAACAAAGTTTAGAAAGCTGGCCAAGAGGTGCTGAGATATTTCCACTGATAGATTTATTTTTGAGATACTTAAAGAACATTTCAGGTCATTAATATATGGCTGTGGAAAGAAAGCTAATCTAAATGTAGACCAGCTGCAAAGATGTCAAAGAAATAATGTTGAAGAGCAGAGGGTGTTACTGGAAAGAATCCACTAGAAAAAGCTGGACAGGCAATAAAATTGAATATTATGGCAAGTCTGCATCTGACCCATGATCACTGGAAGCCAAAGAGAGCGCAAAGCCACCAAAAATCCTAAAGATTAGGGCAAAAAAAAGTTTTACAGAAGAAAAAAAACCAAACCACTGAGAACTGACAAAACAGATTGTAAAAATCTAACACTGACTGGAATCAGTGTCAGGCTCATGGCGACAGAGAAACGCAACCAAGTTAAAAAATACAGGACTCCCATCAGCTCGGATAATTACATATCCTACCCAATCCCACAGTGAAAGGCACTTTGTGCCTCTGCCACCATTCTTACACTGCTAAGATACGAATTTCTATTTCAAGAGGAGTTTTCTTCCCCTGGAAACGTTCCAGGCTGGGTATGTGGTCACATTGCTACCGCAGAGCTCTCAGCCCCGCCCGCCTGCACCGTGCCCCGGTGGCTGCAGCATCTGCTTGGGCAGAAGGACCTGTTACGTCCTTCAAAAAATCCTGAGTGCCCCATGAAGATACTGATTCCTCTCCAGAGCGGTTATTTGCTTGCTGTAAGAGTTTCTGACTGTTTCAGGCTCATGGTTTAAGAGAAAAATAAACAGCCAAGTTATGGTTTGGCATAAGGTTCAGGTCCTGCATGTCAGCCACAGAGCTAGGGAAAAAAAGATCTGAAGGACAGATTTAGATCCCTTATTACCAATTGGTTTACACTGAATAGAAAAGTAATTTACTCTCATATAGACTGACTGTTGTCTGTGGGTTTATCTCCATTGATTACAGGTTGAAAAAATCTCCTAAAATTTTACCATCTAGAGCTATTTCTGGCCACAAGTGGACCTTTTTCTTTGCCAACTTTTGCTTTTTCAGCCTGTGCAATGAAAACCTGAGTCAGGGGGGAATAACTACAAAATCTTTTCTGTTCAAACAAAGCTTTTCAGCCCTCATCAACATCTTTTCCTTTCAAACAAAGTCATGTTCCCACCCAGCCAGAGAGATTCAAGCATGGGATGGAGGTCAAGGGGAAGACCTCGTGCTTTGATTTCTTTTGCTCAGCATTGGAGGGGTTTTTTCCTTAGTTTTTCACTCATTGGGATGTTTTGCATTTGTTGATGGCTGCAGACTGAGCACTTTTCACTCTCAGCCATAAATCTGGACCTCCAGGCAGAACAGCTCTGTCCCAGAATCACGTCCCACCTGAGTTTCTCAGAGGATAACAGCAGATTACTGCAGACAAATGTGTTGAAGACAAACCTAAATAATCTTCAATTAAGTCAGCCAAAGGGCACGTCCAACCCTAAAATCAATGCTAGCACACAAATTCCAGCTTGTCAAGCCAGTTATTTAATGGCTAAGAGCTGGCTTGGTATCTTCACTGCAAGACACACGTTTCCATATGTGCTTTTAGGACCAGTGCAAGCAAACATCTCACTCGGCCTGGGAGGGAATAGTAAAGCAAATTGGTGCTCTTGTAACCATGTGTACTCCTAAGTACAGCTATGAGCATCTGATAAATCTTTTAAAGTGCATGTTTACAATGGATTTTATTCTTTTTACTGTTCTATACATATGAGCCCTCTGAGCAAAATAACAGATCCTCTGACACTTAGAAGAAGCCACTGCCTCATTGGCTGCCTGCAGTGAAATAATTTATATTGTTATTTCCTCACCCAAATTACAAGGATTGTAAAGAAGCTTCAAAAATTCAGAGTAATCAGTGCTTTGGAGGCACAGATCCCACAGCTGCCACACGGGTGGAAGACCCACTATTGCAACTGAGAGTTTTGCCAGCCCAAAGACTGCAAAAAAAAAATTGGTCCCTGAGTGTTTTCTGTCAATTTTTCTCTTGTTATTTTCTTCAATAGTTAATAGAACGTGAGGACAAGTGGAGATCATTTAAAAATGATCTTTTGGGCTTCTCCATGGGTTTATTGCCAGGACCTATTTAGAGAAGCATAAAGCTGTAAGGGGCCTATAACTTTACTGTATATTCCACAAGCTATTCAGGAAAACGAGGAGCCTTTGGGCTCACACCCAGCTCATTTTGCCAGGTCTCCCTCTCCTCACAAACACACCCACACACGTGTGTGCAGGGACTGCGAGCCGCTAATTGAATTCACCCTTGTGAAAGCCTTAACAAATTGCAAGTGACCTTTTATACAAATTTCAAAGTCAAGGATTCGCCACTAACTGCACATCCCTCTTCTGCCATTCACCGTTATGCAAAACCCACAAACAATTAAAAGAAATAATGAAGAGCCCAGCGGCCCTCTTTCCTAATTAGCTGCAGGAGGCAGAGCTGGGGAGTGTGGTTAAGTGCTTCAATTACCTCGGCCCTCCTCGCAGCCCTTGTTAGAAGAGACAGGTCCACGGGCCAAAGGGGAACAATTAAGGCGAGGCAGAGCCCGGCAGTTTGCAGGGGGATGCCGGGGCCGTGTGGGCTCTCGCACGAGGGCCAGAGCTGTAATCATACCCCAGCTTCCTGCTGGGCTACACCGAGACAAATTAATGGGAGATAGATTGCTACCTGCAGCCCATCAGTAGCCAGGGAGGGAGGGAGGCACTACAGCGCTACAAGGGAGCCATAACCTGAATTTTCCTGTGCTCTCAGCCCCTTTCAGGGCAGAGGAACCTGAGCACTAATGCCTGGCTGCTGCCTACATTGGGGGTACCCCACGGCCCCACACAGAATCACAGACCCCAGCTTGTGCTTTATTTGCTCAAGTTAATACCGGTGGTAGCTGCCCCAAGGAGCCCCACACTCCAGAGCTTCTGGAGACCAAACTGTTCCCCAATGAGAAACAGGTTGGACTCGATCTTGAAGGTCTTTTCCAACCCTAATGGTTCTATAGAAACCAACCTGAGCTGGTGGGAACTGGTTCTGCTGGCCTGACCACGAGCCATGGGGAGGTTCTGTGTGGACACTTCTTTCACAGGACAAATCCTTCCCAGCATGAAGACACAAGGAAAGAATATAAAAGTGGTGCCCTGTAGCTGTCTCCCCTGGAGACTAAAGGCCCCAAAGAGAGATCCTGACTGCAGCAAAAGCACATCTTAGGTGGAAGGACAGCAACAAGGACTAAACCCCCAAAACTTCATTAACCTTTCAAGGAAGGGTTAAAGTTTCAGCGTAGGCAGTGGTGCAGCAACACAATTTTAATGTCACAGGCATGGACAAATTCTATTCTGTGATGGATCTGTTGCATAAGCAGCTGTGCAGGGCCAGATCCTGGGACCTGGAAGCTGCCACTGGGATCAGAGCAATGCTCTGGGCACAGCCCCAACAGCCACTCCCTGCACCCATCCTCCGCTCCCAGCCCCAGCCTGTCCTGACCAGCGGCAGGAAAAAACACTGCCCTGGCTTCAGAGCCACACACAAACCCCACTGGGCTGAGGTCTGCACTAAAATATTTACGTGCTTTTGAATTATACAAGAAAAAAAGCACTCGCAAGTCAAGTTTTTACCCTTTCACAACAGAACTTAGCAATCAAATTGATTGCACCTTTCAAGCCAGTGTAAACCCCCTTCCTGAGCAAAGTCCTTTGTAGCCACTTTTGCCAAGTGCAGCTGATATCTAAACCTTTGAAAATAAGTTTGAGGGGAGACTGACAGCCTTGAAACCTCGAGAGCAGCATGGCATTGACGGGCGCGGCTCCCTGAGCCGAGTATTATAGATAGATTTTAATTTCATTTTAACAAAATAGCTGTCTCCAGTGGAAGAAGCATCAAGAGCTAAATGAGGACCCGTCTTGAGCTGAATCACGTTGAACAGATCTCGGCACTGTCATTGATTTTCTGGGAAGAAAAAAAATGCCTCTGGCTACTAAACCAAATTAGTAGTCACTGATGACCAATTATTTTGCCCCACTGTGAACGGGGAGGCGTACTAAAATTCCAGTTTGTCAGACCCAAGGCTCTCTTCTCAAACACCTTTCAACAAGCGTGTACCAGAAACCTCTCAGATGGTTCTGACGCCTTCCTGTTTTCGGCAACTTCTCCTTCTCCAAAGTTTTAATGAGCTGCTGCTCTGAGGATGGCCTGCCACAAAGTGAGCCCTTCCCTGCACGCTGGAGCACTATTTGGCATTGGCACACATCACAGCTGTCAGGCTTTATACACACATACACAAAAAAGTGTCAGCCTAATGTTTGCAGATTATAATTACCATTTCTCTTGCATGTCCCTGGTGCCTTCATTTTAGACAAATCCCAGCTCTGAGGTATCAGCTGCAAAGCACTGAAAGCTCATATTGAATGGAATAGATTTAACTAGTTTGTAGCTCATTTAAGGCCTACACTGTTTTATTTTAATATTGTTAATACTTTATTATACTTTTTAACACTGTTTTCACAGTAAAATAGCCTATTAGGAGGCTGCAGCTTCTTTTCCAGGAGATGTCTGGCAGACTAGAATTCCACATTGTATAACCAAGTTAGCAGGTGCTTGTCATTTCAGTTGAAAATAGGTCTGTACCCTGACTCTTGAAAGTAAATTAGAGAGATTCTATTAAAGAGACAGGAACTGTTTCAGGGATAATAGTTTTGAAAATGTGCACAGATAAATTTTAAAATATTTAGGAAATGTCAGCATTAGAAGTGGCTCCAACTATTTGACTATAAAAGGAAGCAGATGAGTATTTTTTTCTCTACAATTATAAATAATTTGTTACATCCTATCAGAACTTCTTTGCCTTTCCTTTCTGTGGCAGGATGCTTGTGCCAAAACAAGGAGATCTGAGTTACTCTGAATGAGAAGAGTTTTAATGTGCAATGAGCATTTCCAGAGGGTGCTTCCCCTGCTTTCCCCGCAGCATCCGCAGACAGCAACAGCAAAATCCTCCCTGTTCAGCAGCGACATCTGGGCAGGGTGACAGAAGGAAAGGGAGCACACAAGCCATTGATCCCTGTCCTTAAGTAACACTGAGGTAAAAGGACATTTCCCAAAGGCCAGCTGCAAGTAAGAGCTGTCACATTGCCAAGCAGCACCGATATCGGGCCAAATTCCCCGTCCACTCAGCTGAGATCAGGCTTTGACCTACAAAGGAAAAGCTGCCTCACTGAAATCTCTCCAGTCACCTTAAAGAGTTCCCTGATATCCCCTGCTCTTCCCCACTCTCTCAGGGTTTCTCTCAAAGAAGGAAAAGCCAGATGAAGCCTCACATCCTACAGTCCCACCAGGGCTTACGTGGATAACCGAGCCCAGGAGTCACTCGCAGCGATTTGAGAGAGGCAGTTCATGCGTGCAGCATTCCAGGCATGATTCTATACTTTGCTGGATCAGGACTTAAATGCGATTAATCACACGGCAGGGAAGGATCTCTGAAGAGCATCAACCCAAATGTGTCCTTTCAAGCATTTACTTACAAGCCAGCTGTGGACTAATCAGTCACCAACTGGCTGGTCCACTGGAGATGGTAAAAGTCACCTCCATAGAGATGTGAAAACACATTCAACTTCTCCCAAAAAAAAAAAAAAATCAATAATCAAAGACTACACACAAAGGCTCAGTGCTTTCCTGCATCCCACCCTGCTATTCCTGCACACCAGGAAAGCTCCTGCCTTGGAGAGCAAAGGGACAGGAGCAAACTCACCATGTCAGGAATACCAACACTTATACCACACTACAAGGCTGGAGACCCAAACAGATAACAACACCCTTGACCACTGGTTTGTCACATCTTTTAACCTTTTAAATATTTTGCCCAGCTGTGATCAGCATGAAATGCCACACTGGAAGGGAAGGAGGGGAAAGAAGAGGGGACAAAGGGTAAATGTCAGTGTTGCCTTTGGCACTGGGTGTCTCCAGATAACGGTGTGGAGCAGCAGAGCTGATTTGCAAGCAAAGGCTTGAAAAGCCCTGCAGCATGTGATCTATGAAACAGGAGGCCTGCAGAAGGATGTCTCCTCTGATATGAATGTCCCCTTGGGATGGATATTGCTGGATTGCACATCCAGTATCATTAGAAAACACGACCATAGATTAGGCTGTTTTGAAGCATGTGGTGTGCAATAATTAAGTAATAAAAGTCACCACGGGGGTGAAGGAACAAGAAACAGAAGAGTTACTATTTGCATACAGGCTGCTGGCGCCCTCCGAGATCATCAAGGATTCTCCAGACTGCTAAAAGCTGGCAGCTGTCAATTCTGGACCCACTCCTGCCATAAACCACGAAGCACCAGCTCACTCTGTGGCATGTGGGCTCTGCAGAAACAGGTGGAGTTGGTGGCCCAGAAGCAGTCCAGCAGCTACCCCAAGTCCCCAGTGTCCTGCAGTTGGTCTGCACAGGCAGGGAAAGCACTGGCTCTGCTGTCAGAGCTGCAGCTGAGGGATCTGCAGGCTACAGGTGGGAGCAGAGCTAGAGGTGAAAGCTCCACAGTCACCAGCTGCTGCCAAGATGGGAAAAGTCCTTCCTCAGCAAGGTGTGCAAGGACAAGGACCAATAAAACTTGAGCTTGAGGTCCTTCATCACCTTCCAGCGTTTGCCTCTGGGGGAAAGGAACAGCAGCAGAACCATGGGAATTACTGATTCACTGTCCCTGCCACTGCCAGGCTTGCCTCCCATGGTGGCTGATGCAGGATCCTCACTTGAAAGAAGAAAGGCTCAACAATTTCAAGCTGCAACTTTGCCACAAGCTGGTCAGGTTAATGCCACCTCAGAGCAGCTGAATGGGACACAGCCCATCAAGCAACTGCCTTTCAACTCTTTTTCTAGAACCAGGGTCATGTGCAGCTCCTCCCCTCTGCTGTCTCCTCCTTGCTCCCTGGAATCCTCTTTCAAGGGGCAAATCCACCTGCTCTGTGCAGCTGAGGCACCAGACCAGGGCTCAGCATTTCAGCTCCCCTTTCTGCTGCAGACACCTGACCATCTGCACTGGGTCCATTTTTAGCTCCATTCAGACTGCTTAGGACAGCACTTACTCCTCTCACCCCATCCATCACTGCACATTTGCAGCCTTTGGGGCACCACATCAGAAAGATGTTATTAGCAAAAGCAGTGTTGTTTTAGCAAAACACACTTGGCACCCAGGGGTTCTTCCCCTGGAGGGAATCCAGCCAGACCTGCTCCACTGGGTACCAGCTGGGAAATGCTCTCCTGAAGCTCTAGCAGGGCCCAAAGTTGAGCTGCAGCCTGTTGTGCTCCGTGGTCCTTCCAGCACACCAGGGCTCAGAGAGAGCTGCTAAAATATGCCCTGTGAAAGGTTGTGCAAAGAGAGAAATTGTGCCAGTTCTGGAGAATGCCCTGGCACAGGTTACCACAGGTGTGTGCAGGCTGTAGTGTGTTCACTGCAAATGGTTGTGGGTTTGAGGAGGAGAAAGCCTTTCCCAGTGACAGGTTTTATTCATGTTCTCACCAGTCACTTTTTAGGAGCAGAGATGTGAACCAGCATGAGGAAGCAAAAGATTATATTGGTGTCTTTTCAATGTTTTCCAGGCCTCCCACTCCCTTTTTTGACATCATGCAACACAGATACAAGGAGCTGTGGATGGAGCAGCAGAGAGCCCGGACTGTAGTCCAGAAAGTGGTGAAGAAAAAGGTGGGAATATTCCAGCAATGCTTTCCCTTGATGTGCACAGCACTGCTGGGCATGACCCCTCACTGTCCTACCCCACGAGGGATGGATGGGCTGCTCCCAGCCCTGGGAGGGGCTCTCAGCTGGGAAAACATCCCCCTGACTACTAAAAGGCTGATGAAGCCTAACAAAGATGAGCATCCCCCTGCCAGGAGCCCCACAGGCTGTCCTTTGGACATCAGCTCTGCTCAGGTTACCTGTGACAGGGGCCACAGCAAAGGAACAACCAGCAAATGCTGAAAGGACAGCCCCAGCCCCGAGCCTGGCATGGTGTGGTTGATGCAGCACCCACAGCAGCTGTTGGAGTGTAAGGCTGTGCTGTTAAACACACCAGCATTGTAATATCATTTAAAAGCAGCCAATGACTGTTTTATTAGTTAATGGCTCAGAGAAGAGTTGGGCTAATATGGTAATGACCAATTTCAATGGGCTTACTGCCATCACAAACTGTGCTTTATAGTTGAAGTGCAGGAATACAGTGTCCTTAATTAGCAGCTATTTTTATGAATACACCAGCCTGGGACGTTAGAAAGTGCATCCCTACTTTATCTATTAATGACTGATGTTTTTAATCACTAAGTTACCTCTGCCAAGCTCCCAAAGCCTGCAGCCACCAATTTCTGAGTTAAGCAGCACAAACCTGTATCCTAGACCACAGAGCAGGCAGATTCCCAGGGTTTCAAGCAGTGGCCAAACCATTCACCACGTACCTACCTGCACTGTTTTGTGCTGGGATTATCAAGCACTGTGACCTGCAATTAATCAGGAGAGCCAGGAAACTCCACCATGGTGGGGGTGCTGGAAGTGACTTTCCCAGTTAGGGATGAGCCATTACTGCAGCTCAGGGCTTCCAGTGGGCAGCAGTCACCTCCTTGGGATGCTCTATAAAGCAGACACTGAGAACTGACAGCTGCTCATGTGTTTTAACTATCAGTACTGGCTGCACAGACATGGAAAACTCCCCAGATCATCAGCCCAAAGTGACTTTTGGCCTCGTCCATCCCAGTGTCACTGCATTGCATGACACAGAGCTGATGTATATGGCTGTGCAGCTGTTGGAGCCCACTGTTGTCCACCTTTGGTAGCAGACAAGTGAAGTGCAGCTGTTGGAGCCCACTGTTGTTCCCCTTTGGTGGCAGACAAGTGAAGTGCAGCTGTTGGAGCCCACTGTTGTTCCCCTTTGGTAGCAGACAGGTGAACTGCAGCTGTTGGAGCCCACTCCTGTTCCCCTTTGGTGGCAGACAGGTGAAGTGCAGCTCTTTGAGCCCACTGTTGTCCACCTTTGGTGGCAGACAAGTGAAGTGCAGCTGTTGGAGCCCACTGTTGTTCCCCTTTGGTGGCAGACAGGTGAAGTGCAGCTGTTGGAGCCCACTGTTGTTCCCCTTTGGTGGCAGACAGGTGAAGTGCAGCTGTTGCAGCCCACTCCTGTTCCCCTTTGGTGGCAGACAGGTGAAGTGCAGCTGTTGGAGCCCACTGTTGTTCCCCTTTAGTTGCAGACTGGCGAAGTGCGTGAGAACCGCACCTCGTTCCTGCGCGCGCACCCGCTGCCGGTGAAGGAGGAGTCCTTCTGGCACCCACAGCGCTATGAGAAGGTATGGGCCCCCCATAACCCATCCCAGTCAACTTTTCTGGGCCTCTACAAGCACCTGGTTGAAATCAGGGACTTTCCAACCTTGCTCACATGCCCCAATAACATCCTTAGCACACAATGAATGAGGCTCTTAACTCAGAGCTGCCCATGACCCAGACCTTAAAATGGTCCCAAATGTGTTCACTCATCAGCCCCTTTGAACATCAAGGTGAGATATTTTTTTGCTGGCCATAAGCCCTGGAAGAGAGGCAGAAGTTGCCCAGATGATATTTTTTTAACTTATGTGCAGTTTCATGAGCTTCCTGAGATGAGAAGCATCTTTTTATATCTCACTGTTAGTACACGGGTAGCCTTTGCTCTACAAGTGTCCTACACAAGCAGGACAGTCACACCTGCATTTTGGGACCTTGCCATTTCATCAGCTCTCACCATAACTAATTCAAACCACACCAGATGTTTCAAGAAGCTTTTCCACCCCAGGATTAGAGCTTTCCAAAAAACCTGCACTCTTGATATCTCTCCAAACCACCTGATTGACAATATTCATCCTGAGACAAAGCAGAGGGTCTGGTCAGGTTAGAGATGCCTGTGACACTTCCTTTAATTGATCAAAATAAGAGCCAAGGTGAAGATTTCTTGTTCTAGTGATGGGATCTAAATATCTCCCTGAATTCATCTATGCAACCTGCTGTGCTCTGGGGTACTTGTTAGAATTCCATTAGCTTTGTTTGTGGTGTAAATTACATGGAAACTTCTAGCGAAGAGCTAGGGGGGATTTTGGGAGAGAAGGGGAAAGAGCTGGACCGGTGGAATGGAAAGGAGACACCAGAAAGTGAAAGCACTGAAACCCTGCAGGGACTTTACATGGCAAAAATCATATTTGGCATTGATAGATACCACTGCAAAAAGCTCTCAGCTCCCTGTCCTGGCCCTTCTTCTGATGGGGTGATTTTTTTTTTTTTTGCCACGCTCTTGATTTCTAACCACAGTTTAAAAGAGCGAAGAAACCCTGTTACTTCCTGAAGGTGATTTGCTTGTACAAGTTGGAGAGTTCTGCCCAAGAAATGTGCTTTTTACACCACCTTGATGAATTCCTCTAGCGTCCTGTCTAAGAGTGCCCGATTAGCATATGTCAGTAATCATTTATCCCCACTGCCTGTCAGCTCAGAGCTGCTGCTGCGGCGATGGCAGCGAGAGAACATGACCGATCGCTGTTAAACAGATTGTGAGAGTCACACAAGATACTGGGGCAAGCCTCCTCTTTAGAGCTCCTCTCACCCCAGACCTTTCCATCACTGTTCATTTTTCAGTCTGGGTTTTGCTTCGTGCTTTTCCCTTTTGTTTTGTCCATGGTTGTGGTTGGGTACCTGCCCCAGCCGCAGCTCTCAAGCCTCCAAATCCTTCCTTCTTCTCTTTCTCCTTTTTCTTCTTCTCCCTTTACCTTCCTTCCCAGAAGCAGCATCCAGGGAGGAGGGACAGCTCATTTTGCACAGCCTCTGCAGATTTTCCATACTCCTTTCTCTTTGCATTACCCTAGAAGGTTTCCCTTCCCCAGCTGAACATCTAACAGGCACAGCCCACATTAGAACTTGGATCAAGGAATTTGTTACTCACTTGACCTTCAGTGCATGGTTTCCTCCATGGAAAAATAACTCTTGAACATCCGTAAATGTTGACCCAGTTAAAAGCAGTAACAACCTGGAGGAGGTTAAGGGTTCCCAAAGACATTTGGTGGTCTCCAAACTGCTCTTTAACTACTCCTGTAGAGTTGAGTTCCACAGAGATGATGGAATGGTTTTGAAAGCCAGACTGACCTAAACCAGGGACTCCAGACATCAATCTCAGCTTTTCTGAGGTGACAATCGACCAAAACACTGTCTCTAATCCATGTAACACCCTCGTCCTACTGCTCAAGAACATGAAAAGCAACCACAAAAATATCACTTCACAGAGAGATGGTTAGCAGACTCCATCTGCACATTGTTTCCTACCAGCCTTTGGTGACTTTGTCCTGCTCTCACCAGTACAGAAGATGCTCATGAGTTGGGAATATTCCAAACCCTGGACAAGAATATTCAGAGACTCCATTGCCCTGACCACAGCCTCGTTTTAAACTTTATTTCCATGTGATCCAAGGCTGGTGTGAGGTGCAGGAGTGTGATATTCTCAAGCCACTTGTCCTTCTGGTCACTCAGTCACCTCATCATCTGACATAACACCTTTCAGTCTGGCCTGCTCTAGGTCTGAAGGGAGCAACACCCAGCCACTGGAATAGTTATTATCCAAAACAGGGGCAGCAGGAAGGTGAGATTTGTTCCTTTAGGCCCATAAAAAATCATCAAGAATAATTTTTTTATTCCTACCTTGACCCCTTACAGAGAGCTGCAGAAACTGGGCATGGTTATCTCTGCTGGCTCTTAATCTGGGCTTTCCATTCAGTCCCTGGCACCATGAAAGCTTGCCCAAGAAGTGCAAGAGAAGAAAACAAAGGAGCTTTTCCCTCCCCACTAATTGTATCTGCTTGCTCCCTGCATTGCCAGAGCTGCATGACATTACATAGTCATTCAGTCAGTAAAGTATGGACAAATTGACTATATTTTCATTTGGATTTAGGTTTCAGCCCCACTGCTTTAGAATAATGGCCCACACTGTTAAACTAACTGGGTGATTTACAGGCTCTCCCACACCGGGTGCTCCTGCTCTGTCTGGTTCTGCAGGACTGACCTGGCCTGTGGTCTCCTGGGCCCCCCAACTCACCAAGACAAGCAGGTCACAGGGAGCCAGTCCTGGCCTGATGGGCAGTTCATTAGGGAAAGTTGCTGCATTGAAGTTTTTTGTTTGTGGGTTTTTTTTGTTTTTTTGTTGTTGTTGTTGTTGTTTGGTGGGTTTTTTTGTTTGGTTTTTTTTTGGTTTTTTGTTTTGTTTAACTAAACCAAGCAGATATTAACTCCTTACTCAGCAAGATGTTTCTACTGCCCTCCTCTTCCTCAGCTACCCCTCAAAGCAAACAACCTCTGCCTTGCTTTGCCTGCAGTGACACAATTCCAGGGCTCAGGTTTTGCTGGGGCTGTGCCCCAAAACTTAATTTACTTGTAGATGTGGGACTACATTCTCCAGGGACTGTGCTCTCAGGCAACTAGCATGAACACAAATCATAGAATGGTTTGGGTTGGAAAGGGACCTTGCAGATCATCTCATTCCAACCACTCTGCAATGAGCAGGGACATCTTCCACTGGACCAGCTAGCTCAGAGCTCCATCCAGCCTGACCTGGAACACTTCCAGGGATGGGGCAACCACTGCTTCTCTGGACAACCTGTTTCAATGCCTCACCACCCTAACAGGGAAATTTTTTTTCTAGTATCTAATCTAAAGCTACTCTCTTTCAATTTGAACCCATTCTTCCTTGTCCTGTCACTCCAGGCTCTTATAAATAGTCTTGCCCCATCTTTTCTGCAAGTTCCCTTCAGGTCAACCCAAAGCCGTCTCTATTCCAGACTGCACAATCCCAATTCTCTCAGCCTCCTGTCCCCCATGTTCAGTGGATGTGTCCTGTCCCTGTGTCACTCGTCACCTGCTGGCTCAGGCAGAATGGTGCCAGTCAAACTCTGGAAAGGACATTGCTGCCCAAATGCAGCATCTCCACCCGTGCCAGGCCAGAGTGACGCTCCAGCAACCTCCATCTGAATGTCTGGTAGTCATTATCCAAACCAGTAAGTCAATGTCGGCCACCCCCAATACATTTCAAGTCAAGAAGGATTCAGGTGGCAACAAAGCAGCAACACAGGACAGAATTCACCAATGTGTCAAAACAGCTCCGTGCACCTCCTGTCACTGACACACACCAGGGTTCTTCCTTTGCTCATTAGAGCACCCCAGCTCACAGAGGCACTCAGGTGGGCTTGTTTACTTGACCAAGCAAGGGGAA
Organism: Illadopsis cleaveri; assembly: GCA_013399915.1. NCBI lineage: Eukaryota > Metazoa > Chordata > Aves > Passeriformes > Timaliidae > Illadopsis > Illadopsis cleaveri. Next base: position 11,343 of record VXBB01019350.1, on the reverse strand, counting down.
GGAAAGAAAATGCAGCAACTTTGGACAAGACTTTTGTCACCGTGCGCTGCCTCCCCGAGCAGATGAAACGCGCGATATGAATAAGCGATAAGCAATTGACGAGCAAGTGTTCGGGTACCTTGGCAAAAGACTTAATTTGCAACCTGGCACAAAATCAAAGGCTCTGTCAACGGCTGAGCGGCTCTCCTGCGTATGCCTTGCATTACCTGGGAAAGCTCTGTCAGGTAAATTTCCACTGAAAGTAATTAGAGGAATCCCCACTGTATAAACTTTGCAGCAAAAAAAAATTCTGGGCTCCGGAATTTGATTCTCACCAGGGATCCGATACCTGCTCACAGCCTGATCCTTCGTCAGAATTAACAGTTGAGGTTTAACATGTACACACAAAAATGTTCCGCATTTTTTTTTAATGCCTTACCTCTATTTTTGTCTATAAAGCTGAACTGACAAGCACAGCTCATGTAATCTTGCAGCTGTTGTGTTGTCAGAAAAGCCACAGATTCTGCTTAAGTAACCTGGGCTTGATGCACACAGCACACAGGGCTGGCTGTTCAGGTGCAGCATTGGTCCTCCTGGGTTTGAGGGCAGAAAAACTTCTGGGACTTGGAGTGTTATAAAACTCCTCTCCTGGAGCCTAAATAGTGCTTAAATAATCAAGCAGTGAGTTCAAGAGCTTCCTGTCACCACACTACCAGATCAGTCCTCCCTTCAGTTGGGATCTTGGCTGACCAAAAAGAATTAAAATCAGTGTCAGCTGATGGTTGTTCAGTGGCCCAAGTGACACGAGCTGGTGGGTCCCAGCCCTGCAGTAACAATCCAAAGCAGCATCACTGGCCTGTGGCAGGCACAATGCAAACAGAGACCACAACACCCTGCAAGGTTCCAAACAGGCAGCACAGACCCAGCTGTCCTGGGCACAATCCCTGCACGTCCCCTCTGGGGCCACAGCAGAGGTGTCACCTCCCACCCCACAGCCATTCCATGGCTAACTGCAGGCTCTGGGCCCCTGTCACCATCATTACATTTCCTTGCAGATTCTGGAGGTTTTCTTGTTTTGCCTCCAGAGCCCAAGATTCCAGCAATAAAATTGCTCAAATGGCATTTTCATGATCCAGGTTTTCTCACTATCCCTTGTGCCCTGGACACTTAACCTCTCAGCTCACCCAATGCTGCTTTCTGGCACAGAGTATTTTGGCTTGGAAGGAATCTTTAAGGGCCATCTAGTCCAGCTCACCTGCAGTGAGCAGGGTCATCCTCAACCTCATTATGTTTCTCAGAGCCCCATCCAAGCTCACCTTGAATGTTTCCAGAGATGGAGCATCCATCACCACTCCGGGCAACACGTCCAAGTATTTCAACATCCTCATTGTAAAAAAATCTTCTTATATTTTATCTCAGTTGACTCTCTCTTAGTGAAAACCATCACCTGCCATACTCAGCACTTCCTTGTGTCTCTCTAAGAGTGACCATCACTCCTCTGCCATTTCCATTGCTCTGGCCATCTCCTGACTAACACAGGAAAACAACTCCATCCTGTGCAGCTTTAGAGCCTAGATCATCTCCAGGGCAGGCTCCACCTACAACCAAGCCCCAGTATCCAAAGGTAGCACAAGGAACAGTTGACAACCAATTCCCACTGCTCTTCTGGAGATTCTCACCCATGAAAGAACAGATTTTGGGTGCTCAGAGCTTGTGGCAGGGTGAAACCACACCCGCTGTGTTGGGTTATGGGTGAGCACCTGCCATTGCTTCCAGTGCACAACTCCACAGAAACGCTTTTAAAATGGATTTGGGGTTTCATTCATGGCCCTGTTCTGACTTCTGCAGAGATGCTATTTATCAAGACAACTTTAAGTAAAACTCTTGCCTGGCATGAAAAGGGTCAGGATGCAGATGTCAAGCACATGAGGTCAGTGTGAAAGCTGCCAGCTCTGGTCTGACCCTGAAACATCTGCCAGGGAGGTGGGGGGCACACACCAGGTTACAGCTCCAGTGGGTTAATTCTTCTTTCCTCACGCTGTTGTCCAGACCAAATGACCAGTGAACTCCAGCAAATATCTGTGGCTATTATTTTCAGGAAGAAAAAGAAAAAACCCACCAAATCTCCATGGGACATTAAATACAGCGGCCCAAAATTGCCAAGCACTGTTTGAAACCTTCCTGGGCTCGAAGCAAATAAAGATCATTTAGCCCAGGCTCCCTTGTCCTGCATTTCCCTCTGTTCTTAGAACAGTGGGGAGAGAAAAATCAACCCCATTCGTTAAGCCAGTTAAGCACGCTCCTGGCAGGAAAAGCCACATTATTTGTAACCCTAATAATCCAACACTCACCTCTGAGCACAGCTCATCTTGGACAGAATAACGTCTGTTTTAAAAGTACCTGCCTCTCTCTAACTTGTCATGGCATTTGTTGACAACCCTATTGAAAGCCGCTCTCGATGCGGCTCTGAAGGATCTTTCAGCACCTCTTTCTCTTTCCTAGACAGTTTTTGAAAGGGAGGGGAGAAAAAGAAAAAAGCCATCAATACAGGGGGAAAAAGGCATCAGCAGCCAACATCGGCTGATGAAGCGCCTCACCTGGGCCCCCAGCACACCGCCTCCAATTAAATCAAAATGGTTTGTTTTTAATGGTCTTTTACACTGACAAGTGGGCTATCATTCCAGGCCTAGAGAGCTGTCAGGGAGCCGAGGCAAATCCTCCGTTGATAATGCCCAATGCTTCCAATTAGGAGCCGAGGCCGCTCCTGGCGCACTAACGATTCCCCAGCCTCCCCCAAGGCCCCTTCGGCGTTGGCTGTTTCGTCTTCCCTCTTCCTCCGCCGCAAATTACTGACACAAAACGGAGGCGCCCCGGTGCCTCCTCACCACGCCGGGCCCCGGCCCTGTTGGATTTAATGAGGCGATGGAAGTTTTTGCGGATCTTTCGCTAAATTCTTTTCTTGTTTGACAGCTGCTTGAGTGTTGACCTTATAAAAGATTTAGTGTTTCTCATTATTTTCTGTCAAGCTTTACAAGCGGTGGCTTCGCGGGGGAAAAAAAAGAAAAAAAGTCATTTGCATCTCGATGTGCGCGCGCGCGGGGCGGGTTTTTTTTATTATTATTATTTTGTCTGTACAGGGATGCTCGGCGCGCTGAGCGTCAGTGTGTGCACCCTACCCCTCTCTGCATTGTTTATTTTACTCCCTTCTCCCTCCCTTTCCTGAAAAAAATCCGCTGTTTTGTGTTGCTTTAGAGGAAAAAAAGAAAAAAAAAAAAAAAAAAAAGCTCCAGGATTTGTTAGACTCCTGTAAACTGTAAATGAAGGAGGGTTTGGGAAAGGAAAAAAAAAAAAAAAAAAGAAAATAATAGAGATTGGTTTCCTGTAAAGTGAGCACAGAAAGTGTTTTGTCACCCGCTAAAAGGATTCGATCAAATGGATGATAGAGGAACAAGGCTGAGTCCCGGTGCAGCTTTGTTGTTAAAGTGAAAAATGGTGCAAGGCTGGGGAGCTGCCTGGGAGCAGGTGGGCAAAGCCAGGCAGGTGCTGGGAGAGGAACAGGGACATCCAGTCTCCATGGATCCTTCCAGGCCAGGAGGAGAGCCTGGTGCTGCTCATTACTTGCTTCAAGCCTTTTCATGGGTTCTTTCTCAAGTCATCACAAACCATTAAATGCAGCTCTAGTAACTAAAACTCCCCCCATAAGTGAGCTTATTTTGCACCCAAGGGTGCTCACAGTGCCCAGCAGCTGTGGCACTCACAAAAACCCTGCTCAGACTCTGGGGTTTGCACCATTAGGGCAGCTCTGACTCCCCTGCACCAGCTTGGCCTTTCTGCATCTCACATGCAATTTATCAGCCCTCAATTAACACATCTGCCTTAATGTATCCTCTGATTTAACACATTGTTATAACTGTGAAACCCTAAAGATAACAACCCCCAATACATATATTTAAGTTTTAGGAATGGTGATCATTTTTCTTGCCCCTCTAATTCTGTGCAGCAAACACTGACATCACAACATCCCAGCTGCAAGGGTCCTGCAGGTTTTCATTTGTCAATAACAAATGCAATGAACAGCAGCAAAACATTGCTCCTCAGCAGCACCTGGAGCCCGTGGCAGCTCCATCATCCTGCAAGGAAAGCCTTTCAGCTTTTTCCTACGAGCCATATTCCTGTCCTGCTGCAGCCAGTGCTCCAAACAAAATCCTGGCATAACAACCCATAACTGCAGCAGAGTAATGGCAAAGATCATCAGCTGTCTCTAGAGGAGGTACCTTTGGGTTCATCATTTAAAATATTAATTAGAAGCATCAGAGATGAGGATTCATCACTGGCATTGAGTGCTCAACACCAATCTCTATCATAATAAGACCTTTGACCCAAGGACACCCTTATCTGGACTCTAATGACTGGGAGGGTTCCTCATTTTTTAAAGCAGCACTTGCCCCTGTCCTACACCTGGTGCTTCCCACTCACTCATGCTGAGGGCAGGAGCTGGCATTTCTCACAACTTCCTCAAGACTCTGCTCACTTTAATTACTGCCAGTTGTGCCTCAGTGGGACATTTCTCACCCAGGAGCTTTGTACCGAGATTGGAGTGAATAAACTGTTTCCTCTCCTATGGCATCAGCCCCACCCCAGGCAGAAATGTCCTTGTGCCCAGTTCCCAGCACTGGTGGAAGAGGGAGCACGGCAGGAAGGCAGAGGCACATTCAAGAGAAGCAGCTCAGCTGTCCTTACCTGCAAGCACTGGATTTTTCTAACAATCCCAGCTCCAAGGGGAAAACTGCTGCATCTTTAATGGCAGCTTGGAGCTGGAACAACCAGGGATTGTCCCTGCCAGCTTTCTGGGGTTACCCACCTACTTCAGCAGCCCCTGGTTCTGCCTTCCCCACCTCTCCCTCCCAGAGAGGGGTTATGTCACTGCTGGTATTTGTGAGAAAGCAAAAACATCCAGAAACAGCTGTCTGAAGTTAGGCATTCAAATGCATATTTAAGTACCTGAACGCCTTCCTCCAGAGAGGGGGAATAGCTAAATATGCTTTGTTTGTCTTGATTAATGAGATCACTAGCAAGCTTTTCAGGGCAAAGACTGCTCTGTATTTTTACATATGCAAAACCTGACATCCAGCCAGCCTGAGCAGGGTGGGGGAAGCGGGAGGCAGCTCAGCACAGCCACACGAGGCAGACGTATGGCACAGGGGATTGTGCTGGGGCAGGCAGAGCCCGTGGCCCCCCGTGGAAAACACTCCAGTCTCAGTCACTGTGTGGATTTGCTGTGTGTGAGCCACACCGCTCACCCCATAGGGCACTGGGACTTTTCTACCCCCAGATTACGTCCCTTTTATTTATTGTCATGAGCATTTTTTCACCCTGTCCCCATTCAAAGGTGATTCCTGGGGAGCTGCTACTTCTGTGCTTTTAGGGCAGGTCGTGTAAGAGCCCCTGACCTCACCAGGGTCTTCTCTGGGAGCTCTGAGTTCATCCTGGCCCCTCAGTGAAGCACCCCAGTTCTGTGTTGTAGAAAACAAGCCATATTTATTTCAGGGCCCACCTTAGGGCATGGCAGCCTTTGAAAATGTCAGACAACAAACACACCATAGTACAATTACAGGGTTTTGTTGCTAGAGCAGGATAAGAATCCCCTGAAGTCGATCAGAAAGCTACTCCTCGTTTTAAGCAGGTTAAGTGTTTAACTTCAGCTGGAGCAACATCTCCCAAAAAAGCAAAAGCCCTTGTGCAATCTGCAGTCTCCTCCCTGTCTGTGCTTCAACCTATTTTCTGTGGCTGGCTCCTGGCTGTAACCAATCCTCTCTCTGCTCCTTTCCTCATAGGCTGAGCCTCATCTCAGGACTTTTCCAGACCCTGAGTCCCGTAAAAAGGCCCTCAGTGCCTCCCATTGAGGAGTGCCTGTGAGTGGTCCCCTTCCCCAGAGGGCCCCCACAGCCAGGACAGTGCTGGGCACAGCCCTTGCACCCTGGGACTCCACATACAATAAACTTTCCCTCAGATTTTACAGAGTTATGCTAATGCAGATATAGCCAAATAAATCATAAATGTAAGAGGAACAATTCTGTCTCAGCCTGTTCATTGCTTGGTGTCAGGTGCACAGCACAGCCTGAACAGCACAATTCTCATGATACTCAGGAACAGGGCAGTGCTCACACCAGCACAGCCCCACAGGGAAGGCAGCACAGGCTCCTTCCCTGCTGGTTCTGGACAAATAGACTGGATGCAGCCATATCCTGGCTGATATCACGTCTCTAATATCTCATCAGTCCTCATTTCTTTGCCAAAAAAGCTTCCCATCAGTGCCTGATTCAGCAAAGCTCTTGCCTGTGTGAAGGAATTCAAACACCTGCTTTGAGTGCTCTGCCAAACCAGGGCCTCACCACAGGCAATGCCTCTGCTTTAAGGTGGCTCCAGCCAGTTCCACACTCACCCTGCAATAGCTGCTGGTGCCTGGAGTCCCCCAGGGCTGAGCCTCTTCAAGCACTCACTGAACAAACTCAAACCCTTCCAACACCAACTCAACATCACAGCACCCAAACCCACAAGTGACTGCATAGGTCCAGTCAGCAACCAACACATTTGGAATCCATCTTCTCCCAACAGAGCATTTCACTTCAAATACCACTTGGTTGAAAGTGCCATTACTTAAACTGTGGATCTCCATTATTACTAAAGGAATAATTAATAACTCTTATGTGGTCTGCTTCTCACATCTACCATTACAGCTCAGAGCTTACCAGCTTTTTAAGCCAAATTCTCTCCCAGTTTCCATATTCACCCTCCCACTGGCACTTGAAGAGCTCAGGTGTGGTCACCCCAGAGCTCTGGGAGGTGATATGTGCTGTGCTGGGCAGCCCCACCTGCATCCTGAGCTCAGGTGAATGTGCCAGCATGATTTTGCCCCCCACACCTTGGCACTGGGATTAGCCCAGCCCTACACAAAGCCACCAGCAGCCAAAGGACATGAAGAACCCATGCTGAGCTCAGGGCTCATTGCCCCTCGGATTTCCAGCCAAACCTTTAACCCCAAACCTCAAAGAGAAGAGTTCTTTATAACACTACAATGCATTGCTCAAGATGAAACAACAAAGTAAACTACAAGGGCAGCTTTTCTTACCCCTCAGGACAATGAAGGCTCCTCAGGAGCTGCTCCAGCATTTCCCACACCCCATCCTTAGGGCAGTTTCTACCTCAACCTGCCCTTCTATAAGAAAGGAGCTGTAACAAACTCCACCCTGCCCACACCTGAGCTGAGGGAGGAACAAAATCTCCTGCTCCAAACCGGAAACCCCTGGTATGTGTTTGCTTCTTTTTAGTACAGGCCTCTAAATAAAACCCATCTAGAATAATGAGGGGGATAACAGCAGGGCTTGCCAAGCTGGCAGAGGTGGATTATAACCAAAGACCTTTCCCACCTCCACAGGGAGGGAGGAGGCTGGGCCTTAAATGACTTGTCTTGCTAAAAATGACACTGTTTACGAAAATGTGAGAAACCCAGGCACAGGGTTTGTCCTTCTGCCTGCTGGGAGCCACATCCAGCTCTCAGCCGAGCCACAGTGTCTGTGTCCTCCTGCAGCAGCCACGGAGGTCCCTGGGGTGTGCTCAGGGCTGGAAGCACCTCCAGAGAGTCCTGCCTGCCTGGGAAGAGCTGGCACAGAACGGTGTGAACCAAGCCCCTGTAGAGCTGCCGGGTGGGACAGGCTCAGGAAACCAGCAAAGAGACCAGAATCCCAAAAATCAGCAGACAAATAAACAAAGTGCGTTCGGGAGACATCTCAGCGCAGCTCAGAGCCGACAGATCTGTCCCAGTGCCCCCGAAATGCTGGGCAAGGTCGTGCCCCAAATGTCCCCAGCTCGGAGGGGCTGCGAGGGGCAGCTCTGCCCCTGCACCCACCCGCACCCCGGCCCGACCCTGCCCCGTCCGAGCCGTGATCCAGCGTGTCCCCGCTGCTGCCCCGGTGCCGGCGGAGCCCCGTGCGGGGGCCCGGCCCCCCGCCCCCCCCCCCCCCTTCCCCGCCGTGACCCNGCGGCCGCTCCAAGTTCGCCCCGGGCCGGGTCCCTCCGCGACCCCGCGGCCGGCCCGGGAAGGGCATTGCCCGGGTAGAGCCGCTTCCCCGCCGCCGGGCCCGGCTCCTCCCCAGCTCGGCCGCCCCTGGCTGGCTGTCCCCCTCCTGTTCTGCCTTTTGCCCCCACCCCGAGCCCTCCTCTCTCTCCTGACCATGCGTTCGTTTGGGTGCCGGAGCATCCCAGCGGAGCTGCCGAGCATCCCTCGCTGTGCGTGCTGGGCACGGCGTTCCCGAGCACCCAGCCGGCCCTCGGGAGGAGATTCGGGGCAGCAGAGCCTGCGGGATTCCTCCCTCAGCCAGACCCTTCCAGGACACCGGGCTGTGCATCGCCAGCAGATGTTTCTGGGTTAACTCTTGCTCAGTCACCGTCACAGCTCAGCAGCCCCTGGCCCAGCTGTGACAGGGGTTCTGCAGCCAAAGCCTCTGGGAACACCTGGGGCAGCCCTGTCCCTTGTCCCCAGGGCCAAACCTGCACTGGTGACGGAAACCAGCAGAGACCAGCCCTGTCCACCAGCAGCACCCAGCGGGGTGGGATGAACAGCAGCTCCCAAAGCTGCCACAGTCCTAAATCCAGCCCTGGATTGTGACTGAGGCATGTGAGGAGGTGACTGTAAATGCAGTTGCATCAGGGATCTCCTCTTGACTGATGTATTTGTGAACAGGAACAGTCTGGAATTCGGGGTTTTAGAGCAGACACACAGAGGGAAGGAGTGTGCCCTGCTCAGTGGTCTGTGCACAGGCTTTCCTGTCTGTGCTGGGAGCCACAGAAAAATCACTGGGACCCCACTTGTCCAGGGCCTGGTGATGTCAGGGGGACACCACATATGGGCAGAATTTCTGCCTTGGGGAGTCTAGTTCTGAAACCACTTAATAAAGCAATGGCATTAATAGTAATAATAATTTTAGTGTCATTAGAACATGAGTAGCAGTGCATCTGTAGCTGCTGGGAGCCCCAGGTATGGCCTAGGAGTGACATATGTCCCCAGGGCCTTGTCTGGGCATTGCACAATACAGAACCTGCTCTGGGATGAGGATTGTACCCCCCACACAAATACCCCTGAAATCTTGCACATCATCAGGAAGTTGGTCTAATCTGGGGACTTCCTTGTGGTTATTTCAAGGCAGGTGCTTTATTCAAGAGCAAGACTCAGCAGCCCAAACCTGTCCCTGCATGGCTGATCCAAATCCTGATTCTAATCCCACTCCCAGCCCTGCTGCCTTTTCCAGTCCCGTTCTTGGTCCCAAATACAACCTCAATGCTGGTCCTGATCCCAGTGCAAATTTCCAACCCAGTTGTGGTCTCCTGGTTGAATAGAGAGGCTGCCAGAGCCCAAGAACCAGCACAAACACTGCGAGGAGCTGGCAAACCCCATCGGGGCCTTGGCACCATTTCTCACCAGGACCAATTCCTGCACATCCATTGCTCTGGTCCGGTCCAAAGGGACACCTGGCCCGGCCTTGTGGATGGTGAACACTGCAAAACTGACCTGGCCCCTCTCTGTGCTGGGAGGGACACAGGGCAGAGCAGGGACAGGGAGGATGAGCAGCCCCCAGCTCGGCCGTGTTCCATCCCCGAGGCGGGGGCAGGCCGGGACCGGGGCTGATGCTGATTTTCTTCCTGGGCTTGTCCTCCTCTGAAGTTCTTTTGTTCCGCTGCCCCGATCGAAGGCGGCCCCGAGCCTGCAGGGCCGAGGGCAGGAGGTGCCGGGGGCCCTGCCTGCGCCGCTGCCCGACAGCTGGCAGCCGGGCTGCCCCAGGGGGGGCTCTCCCCTCCTTGGTCGCCTCCAAGCTGCCGGCCAAGGGCGGCTTTGGAAGAGGGACAAGATGCAGCTGACTGGCCGGGAAGGTGGGGAACAGAAGAAATCGAGTATTTGAGAAATAACCGGCGACATCGCTTTAAAGTGACGCAGCTTCGCGCGCCCGGGTGTGGACATTTTCCCATCTCCGCGGCGAAGGGTCTATCCACGGGAAAAACCCCTAAATAAACCCTCGAGGAGACAGCAACCAGTCTGACCGCCGGGAAGGTGGGAATCCTCCGTGAGCCTGTCCCTCTCCAGCCTGGGAGACCAACAACAGCAAACCCCCCGACGGGGCGGGAGGGAGGAAAGTTGGTGTCTCCGGCAGAGACGGGCGGGACGGGGCAGCCCTGCCTGAGGCCATCGGGGCTTTTTATTTAAAATGCCATTGACGGCAGAAAAAAGATCCGCTCTGAGTGCGGTCCCTTCCCAGTTGCACCAGTAGGTACCGCCGCTGGGCGCTGGCAGAGCGGTGCCCGGTCCTCGGTGCTCCGGCAGCGCCGGGCGGGGGGCGCGGCTGCCTGGCGGCCCCGTGGACCTCTCTGCTCGGCCACCGCCGATTTCCAGGGTGTGCAACGAAATTCGCAGCTCCGAGGCTCATCTCGGGCTCAGAGCAGCCTCCTCAGTGCNAACCGCCCGGAAAGCGCGGGGATCCGGGCGACAATTAATTCCCGTTAATCAAGCTCCAAGGTGTCGCCTGTTGGGGAGTGACATCCCCCAAAACGCCTGGCGGCCAATGGGCGCCTTCACATGGGATGGGTGGGGGGTGCCGGGGTCCCCCAGCCCGAGCTGCCCAAGTTCAGCTTTTCTCCCCATTTCCCCCGTTCCCCACCCGTGGAGGGCGCGG